>JAQZBX010024169.1:10139-30440 GCA_029593785.1 Cabassous unicinctus
CTCAGCTACAGGCTGGGATATGGCTTGTCCCTCAGGGCTTCCTGTATCTGTCTTGACTCTCTTCCAAACGTCAGCTGCCAACTATCAGGCAAATGGCTCATCTCTCTTCCTGTGGCTTCAGCTATTTGAGCCGCCTTCTTTCTGTCACATGATAGGATCAAAATGACAAATTTCTGTCTTTTACCATAAGTCTTTTTGAGTAAGTATCTGTTTATATCAGCCCACCAAGTGTATGTGTGTGGGGGAGGTTGCTCAACCTGAGTCACACCTTACTGATATGGTAGAATCAAAGCCCTAATGTTAACAGGTAATTTAATCAAGGTCCCCTCAACTGAATCCAATATAATCAAAGGGTATCACACCCAGAAGAATAGATTAGTTTACAAACAAAATCTTTTTCTTTTTGAGATCCACAAAAATAATCTCAAACTGTCACAGTTTGTGACATAACTCAGTCTCTGCCTTCATCAACATGTGGCCATCATCTCTCTGTATGTCTGTCTGTGCATAGCAACAATTTTGAATGCAACATTTGGCTATTAAGGGAATACCCTTAAAGCCAGGCCATGATATGTGCAAGCATCTTTTTTTTTATCCTATAACATTGTCAGAAACATCATTGTAGATAATCTAGGCAACAGTTTCTACAATAATGCTACCCCCAAACATTTCAGCTCAACCAATTAAATACATTAAAATATAAAGCAAACACTAACAAAAATATGCCCATGCATTCATTCACAATTATGTTATGAGGAAATATTGTGTGAGATTTTGAACAAGATCTAATCTGCACATGGAGTTTAAAATTAGTTTAAGCAGTAGCTGGCACAGAGCTTTGTAAATAAACATTTATGAGTTGAATCTGTTGGGATGAATAGAAATCACAGAACCAACTCTCAGCCCAACAGGTAATTGGAGGTTTGGTCTGATTAGCCTATTATGACTTTAAAGATCAAAAACAGAAATTGTGGATGAATGTATCAAGGATGATTGGTTGAGAGAGCTAGCAAGATAGTCCACAAAGGAAAAAGAAAGAAAACTCAACAACTGAAGAGCAAAATCAAAGGTAACGCCTTGACCTGAGCTTACAGAGGCTGGGAGACTCAGAAATGATGTTTTTCACTTCATCCCTAACACATGCTGTTCTTCTTTGGTCCTGAAAATAGCATGTGACCTAAGAAGCATCCTATTAGCTGATTCAGGAAAGCACATTTTCTTCTGAAAAGAAATCGGTTTAAGTATCAAGGAAACGAGTACAGGCACAAAGCCAAAACACTGGGGTCGACATTCAGCGCTCATTCAAAATGTCATGTCATTCGAACGTGTCTCTAAGTTTTTAATGGTGCTTCACTTGGGTCTAATCACATTCAGACCCTGCTGGGTTATATGCTATTATATGCTTTAAAAATGTATAGCCAAGGTACAACTAAAATAAAAATCTCATACCAGCCAGCAGCTGAAGCATAGAAAGAAGAGGCCTTTGGGATTCTATTTAGTCTGATGCAACTGGCTCCCAGGGTCATCTCTGACTTACTCCCCACCTGCGCCTTTCTCCCCTCATTGTTAAAATAGGAGTGATCATTAGAAATGATTTATGACCTAGAGCTGACATATTCATTTTCTCTAAATTACATTGAGGTGCCTGTATTAGGAAACCAAGCAAACAGTTCTTATTGTCTCCCTTCCTTTCCCATTACAACATGAAAGACATTTCCAAAGGTGCATTTCTACCAAAATGTGAACAGTGTTCTTTCTATATTTTCCAGAAAGGCCATTGTTCTGAGAAGTTTCAAACAGGGGATAATACAAAACTTTCTTCCCAAATATTTCAAATGGTGAGTTTTCTTGTTTTGATCATTTTAGCTTTGCAGAAGGTCATCTTAAATTGTATGTACCCATCAAACAGTGTTATGTATCTTTAGGCAAGTACACAGGAATAACTGGTCCTTTGATTATTTTTCCCTGAAGTTTGAACATTTGTGCACGAAGACTTTGCTATGTTTTTATTTTTTTATTGTTGACATTCAAATGAAATTGAACCAAGAGATTTCTGGTCAGAGGAAGGAAGAAGACAAAAACGATATAAAGCCAAAGAAGCTTATTTTAGTTTTTGACGATATCCCAATGTTGTTACTTCCCCATCCCAGCTTTCAGAGTGATGTAATGAGAAACAAAGTGCATTTTATGATAAATGCCTTGGGGTTTATGTAGCCCACAAAAGATATTACACTTTTCCTTTCTTTGGCTTTCTCAAAATTTCCTTTTTCTTGAACTGCCTTAATACTAGCTAGCTCCCAAAGGGGAAGGGAAACACACACTCACACACACAGGTACTCATCAAATCTGGTTGCTATAGCTAAGAGGTGTCCACATTATGTCTTATTTTCCTAATCCCAGAACAACTAGACATTAGCATGTTTTGCCCTGAGTAGCCAGGTGTGACTTGAAATATGAAAGAACATATTGTAGGTGCAGACAGCTCTTCCGAAAGTAAATTAAAATGGCATAGGTCTAAAAAACACTCCTGTAGGAGGCTGCATTCCACCTGCAGAACCCAATCAGTGCCACTGACAAAATAATCCAGAAACCAAGAACAGAACAGTGACTCATCAAGTGGGCTGGAGCCTGAACACGTAGACAGACTAATGAACATGTAGACAGACAGACTAATGAGATGCTACAGATTGGGAAGGATGGGATCTACCAAGAGCTGCTAGAAGATCACATGGGGGTAACAGTGTTTCAGCATATGAAAAGGGTTTCCATAGCCACAGCTGTACTGAGTACAGGGGAGCACTGCTTGCGTTGTACAGCATTTTGGCGAGAGCACATCTCCTGAATGTATAGTATTGCTGGCCTCAGCCACAGAGAAGGAATCCCCAAGGGAAAAACCCTCCTCAGCCAGAGCAGAAACCATTGAGCAATGTCCTTCCAATAGCATGAGAAGAAAAATTTTTAAACAATACCAGCATTATATGACATAGTAGCAAAACCACCCAAGCATAGGCTGCAAGCAAAATCCTTTCTTCCTCAGGCAAAAGTCCAGGCTTGGAGGAGAACCCAGTGTGACTGGCCAGTTATTTCTAAAACTAGAGGAATAAACTATGAATACCTACATATGAAAGTGTTGTGAGATTTGTCTGAAGAACAAAATAAAGATAAGAAGATATCATCGGACTTCACTCTTCACTGCTCCATTAAATAAAAAAGGAATTTTCAGTACCCAGGGAGCACAGTGAGTCATGAAGCAAGCAGAAGGCCTTTTACTAAATGATGTCTAAACTTATGCAGCCCAAGCCTCTAGCCTGGAAAGTTCTGTCTCAGTTTGCCAGAGCTGCTATGACAAACACCATACAATGAGTTGGCTTCTATTGTCTCATGAGTTTGAAGGTTGGAGGTCCAAAATCAAGATGTTGGCAAGACCTTGCTCTCTCCAGGGGTGGGTAGCATGCTGGTGATGGCAATCCTTTGTCACTTAACCATCTCTCTCTCCCTTTTTGGCTTCTTCTGACTGCCTCCAGCTTTCCTCTCTCCTTTTTTTAATTTTTTTTATTTTTTTATTGTTCGTAAAAATCAAGATTTTTCACAGTACATACCAATATTTGTAAAATGATATATAAATACATATGCAGCTTTCCTCTCTTTATAAGGCCTCTAATCATTTAGATCAAGGGCCATCCTGATTCAATTTGCCCACACCTTTAATAATAATGTCTTCAAAAGATCCTATTTATAGATGGGTTTGCACACATAGGAATGCAGATTAAGACTTGAACATGTCTCTTGGGGGGGGGGATGTGATTCAATCTCAACATTTTCATGTCTCAGAGGGCTGTAGAGTTGCTCATACCTCCCCACCTGGTACTTCTGTCCCTTTCTTACCCTGGAATTAGTACAAATCTGATTTAATTAACAACACTGTGGTCTTAACAACTTGAGATCCAAAGGCTCTGATGTCTGCTCCTCAGCTCAGAAGTTCTTGAGTGTGTATCAGAATCACCCAGAAGATGTAGTAAAACTCAAATTGCTGGCTGCCACTCCGGAGTGTTTGCACCCGTAGATCTGGGGAGGGATCTAAGAGTGTGTGGAATCAGCATCATCCCAGATGATGCTGATTCCACTGCCTTAGAAGCATATCACTCACATATAATCATCTCCTCATTACCTTCTCCATGAGATATATTTTTAAAAAATCTAGAGCTGAGGAGGTTGTAGAAAATACCTAGTCCAAATACCTCCTTTTAGAGGAAACCGAGTCCCAGACGAGTTAAAGAATATGACCAACACTCTAACACACATTGCTTGATTTCCAGTTCAGGGATCCTTTCACAACACTGTTGTACCTCATAGCTGCTTCCTCTTGATGTTTCCAATGAGTGTTGCCCTTGCAAAGTTCAACTTAATTTATATTGACTTGTGTTAAAGGCACTTGCATACAAGATTATGAAAGGAATATGACTCCTCAGTGTGAAATTCCAATTTTAGGATCAAACTGTCATGTCAATAATGATCATCTTTAGATTAGAAATTTTTAAAGTTCAGTTCATTTTTATATGAATTGTTCTAGTCTTGACTATATAGCAAAGAACAAACAGATTCAAGTTTACAAAATAAACATGCATAACATCATACAGGGGTCCTGTAGCCGTTGGGCAATTTGATGTAATTATGAATTCCAAAAATATAATTGGATCATGCTTGTAAACTGATCTGTTAATCTGGGCATGATTAAGTTACGATTAGGGAGTTGACTGGGCCATTGTCAGTAGGGCGTTGAGCCCCACCCCTTGGTGGGTGGGGGAAGAAAATATAAAAGGCATCACAAAGAACAGAGTTGCAGCACTTTTGAGCAGCAGTTTTGATGTTGGAGTTTTGATGTTGGAGAGAAGGCCCCAGGAGAAGAGAAGCAAGCCGTTCGCCTGATAGTCTACAGCTGGCCTTGTGGAGGAAACAGAGGAGCTAAGCCTGGAGAGAAATGCAGCCCTGGGAAGAGAGGAACCCAAGAAGCCTGAACCCTGGCAAACGTCGGCAGCTGTCTTGCTCCAACATGTGGCAATGGACTTTGGTGAGAGAAGAAATTTACACTTTATGGCCTGGTAACTGTGGACTTCTACCCCAAATAAATACCCTTTATAAAGACTAACCCATTTCTGATATTTCGCATTAGTGCCCCTTTGGCTAACTAAGACAGGTCCCATATATCACCCCACCACCAACATCTTGCATTGCTGTGAAACATTTGTTACAAACTATGCAAGAGCATTATCAAAAATTACTACTAACTAGAATCTTACATTTGGTGTATTTTCCCCCAAAACCACCCTATTATTTTTTAAATATATTTTTACTACAGAGGTCATGAACTTACAAGACAATCATGCACATGTGTAGAATCCCCATACAACACCTCTTCACCAACACACCACACTGTGGTGGAATATTTGTTGCAGATTGTGAGATAATATCATCAGACTATTACCATCGACCATGGTCAATAGTGTATATTCAGCACACTTTTTGCATACCCTCCCCCATTATCAACACAGTACATCTTTGGCATTGATGCAAGAATGTTACAGTACTGCTGTTAACCACAGTCCATAGGCCACATCAATTGTATTTTTCCCATATATCTCCTCATTCCCTACAACCTCCAATAGTGATGTATATATGCTCTAGCTCACATCTGTACCATCAGTCACAATTCTTATACACTTCTGGGCTCACTGTGTTATTCAGTCCCTAAATTATTCACTAGCTTTCTTTCAATTGATGTTACATACCTAGACTACCCTTTTCAGCCACAATTCCATTTATAAACCAGCTGCTACTCACTGTAATGTGTTACCATCAACTCTATCCATTTCCACACTTTTACAGTAAAGTTGATTAAAACTTCTACATACATTAAGCAGTTGTAGTCCTTCTCAGCCCTCCTCTTATCTCCTAATAACCTATACTCTAGGTTTTAACTCCATGTGTTTGTTCTTCGCATTTAGTTCATAATAATGAGACCATGTAATATTTGGCCTTTTGTGTCTGGCTTATCATTTAGCATAATATCTTCAAGATTCATCCATGTTATCATATGTGTCCTGATTTCATTTCTTCTTGCTGCAGCATAGTAGTCCATTGTATGTATGTACCACATTTCTTTATCCATTCATTGATTGATGGACACTTGGGTTGTTTCCGTCTTTTGGCAATTGTGAATAACGCTGATATGAACATCAGTGTAAAGGTGTCTGTTCATGTCACAATTTTCAGTTCTATGGATATCTTCCTAGTAGAGGAATTGCTGGATAATATGGCAGTTCTATATTTAGCTTCCTGAGGAACCGCCAAGCTGTCTTCCACAGAGGCTACACCATTTTACAATCCCACCATCAGTGAAGGAGTGTTCCTATTTCTCCACATCCTCTCTGGAACTTATAGTTTTCTGTTTTCTTTTAATAATGGCCATTCTATGTCGTGTGGGGTGATATCTCATTTTCATTTTGATTTGCATTTCCCTAATAGCTAGTGATATGGAACAATTTTTTATGTGCTTTGTGGCCATTTGTACTTCCTCTTTGGAGAGATGCCTATTTAAGTCTTTTGCCCATTTTTTAATTGGATTGGTTGCTCTTTTACTGTTGAGTTGCATAATCACTTTATATAGAATGGAAATCAAACCCTTATTGGATATATGTTTTCCAAATATTTTCTCCCATTGAGTGGGCTGCCTTTTCACTTTCTTGATGAAGTCTTTTGAATCACAAAAGTGTTTAAGTTTGAGGAGGTCCCATTTATCCATGTTTTCAATCATTGCCACTGCTTTCAGTGTAAGGTTTAAGAATGCACCACCTACCACCAGGTCTTGAAGATGATTTCCTACATTTTCTTCTAGGAACGTTATAGATTTTGCTTTTATATTTAGGTCTTTGATCCATTTTGAGTTAATTTCTGTATGAGGTGTGAGATAAGGGTCCTCTTTCTTTTGGCTATGGATATCCAGTTCTCCCAGCATCATTTGTTGAATAGACTATTCTGTCCTAGCTGTGTGGTGTTGACAGGCTTGTCAAAAATCACTTGACCATAGATGTGAGGGTAGGTTCCATTGGTCTATGTGTTGATCTTTATGCCAATACCATGCCGTTTTACCACTGTAGCTAGGTAATATGATATAAAGTCTGGAAGTGATAGTCTTCCAACTTTGCTTTTCCTTTTTAAGATGTTTCTGACTATTCAGAGCCCCTTACCTTTCCAAATAAATTTGATAATTGTGTTTTCCATTTGTTTAAAAATTGCTGGTAGAATTTTTATTGGGATTGCTTTGAATCTGTATATCAATTTGGGTAGAATTGACATCTTAGCGATATTTAGTCTTCTAATCCATGGCCATGGAATGTTCTCCAATTATTTAAATCTTTTTTGACTCCTTTTAACAATGCATTGTCATTTTCTGAATACAAGTGCTTTACATCCTTGGTTAAGTTTATTCCTAAATATCTGATTCTTTTAGTTGCTATTGTAAGCGGAATTTTTCCCCTGACTTTCTCCTCAGATTACATATTACAATTGTATAGGAACACCATTGATTTTTGCATATTGATCTTGTATTCTGACATTCTACTGAAATTATTTATTAGCTTTAGCAGTTTTGTTGTAGTTTTTTGAGACTTTCTAGATATAGGATCATATCATCTGCAAACAGTGGAAAGTTTTACTTCTTCCTTTCCAATTTGTATGCATTTTTTTTCTTGCCTGATTGCTCTTTCTAGAACTTCTATCACTATATTGAACAACAGTGGTGAGAGTGGGCATCCTTGTCTTGTTCCTGATCTCAACAGGAAAGCTTTCATCCTTTCACCATTGAGTACAATGTTAGCTTTAGGTTTATCATATATGGTCTTTATTAAGTTGAGAAAGTTTTCTGCAATTCCTTTCTTTTGTAGTATTTTTATCAAGAAAGTATGCTGTATTTTGTCAAATGCTTTTTCTGCATGAATAGATATGTTCATATGATTTTTCTTCTTTGACTTATTAATGTGGTATATTATGCTGATTGATTTTCTTGTATTGAACCACCCTTGCATGCCTGGTCTAAAACCTACTTGATTATGATGAATGATTCTTTTAATGTGTTGGTGGATTTGATTAATCAGTATTTTTTTTTTTAAGATTTTTGCAAATGTTTTCATTAAGGAAATGGGTCTTTAATTTTCTTTATTCAAAATATTTTTTCATAATATCTTTGTCTGGCTTTGGTATTAGGGTGATATGGTTTCATAGGATGAACTTGGTAGCATTCTTTCCTCTTCAATTTTTTGGAAGAGCTTGAGTAAGATTGATATTAAATCTTCTTTGAATGCTTGCTAGGATTCACCTGTGAAACCATCTGGTCCTGGGTTTTTCATTGTAGGGAGTTGTTTAATGACAGTTTCATTCTCTTCACTTGTGATTGATTTGTTGCAGTCTTCTATTTCTTTTAGGTCCAGCATATGTTGTTTGCACGTTCCTAGAAATTTTTCCATTTCATCTACATTGTCAAGTTTTAGGCTACAGTTGTTTATAGTATCCTCTTATGATCTCTTTTATTTCTGTGGGGTTAGTAATGTCCCTGTTTTTATTTGTTGTTTTATTTATTTTGCATCTTTTTTCTTTTTAGTCTCGCTAAGGGTATGTTGATTTTGTTAATCTTCTTGAAAAATCAAGTTTTGGTTTGTTACTACTCTCTATTGCTTTTTTTTTGTTCTCAATTTTATTTCTGCTCTGATCTTTGTTATTTCATTCCTTCTACTTGCATTCCAAATAGATTGCTGTTCTTTTTCTAGTTCCTGCAGATGTGTAGTTAGTTCATTGATTTTAGCTTTCTTCT
The DNA here is from genome assembly GCA_029593785.1 of Cabassous unicinctus. NCBI lineage: Eukaryota > Metazoa > Chordata > Mammalia > Cingulata > Chlamyphoridae > Cabassous > Cabassous unicinctus. The sequence continues at coordinate 19,003 of JAQZBX010024169.1, forward strand.
TTTTAATGTAAGCATTGAGGGTTATAAATTTCCCTCACAGCACTGCCTTCCTTGCATCCTATAGGTTCTGATATGTTCTGTTCTCATTTTCATTTGTCTCGAGATATTTATTAATTTCTCTTGCAATTTCTTCTTTAACCCACTGATTATTTAAGAGTGTTGTTTAATCTCCAAATATTTGTGAGTTTTCCCTTTTTCTGCCTCATGTTGATTTCCAACTTTATTCCAATATGATCAGAGAAAGTACTTTGTATAATTTCTATCTTGTTGAATTTATTGAGGTCTGCTTTGTGACCCAACATATGGTCTATCATGGAGAAAGATCCATGAAAACTTGAATAGAATGTGTATCTGCTGTTTTTAGGTGCAATGTTATGCATATGTCTAATAGGTTTGGTCCATTTATCTCAATGCTGAAAGCGGTATATTGAACTCTCCAAATATTATTGTAGTGATATCTAATTCTCCCTTCAGTTTTGCCAGTGTTTGCCTCCTGTATTTGGGACTTCCTGGCTAGGTGAATTTACATTTAAGATTGTTAATGCTCCTGGTGAATTGCCCCTTTTATTAATAAATAATTGCCTTCCTTGCCTCTAACAACAGTTTTGCTTTTAAAGTCTATTTCATCTGATATTAGTATAACTAGTTCAACTTTTTTTTTGGTTACTGCATGCATGGAATATCTTTTTCCAACCTTTCAGTTTCAATCTATTGGCATTCTTGGGTCTAAGGTGAGTCTCTTGCAGATAGCATAGAGATAGTTCATATTTTCTTATCCATTCCACCAGTCTGTGTCTTTTGATTGGGGAGTTTAATACATTAACATTCAATGTTATTATTGTAAAGGGAGTTCTGATTTCACTCATTTTGACCTTTGGATTTTATCTGCCATATTTTATTTTCACTAATCTTTTGACACTTTTAGCTAGTTTTACTGATATAATCATCATTTCTAGATTCTCTTCCAAGCCTCTCTATTCTGTCTTTTCTTTTCAGACTGTGAAACTCCCATTAATATTTCCTGCAAAGCCCTTCTCTTTGTTATAAACTCTCTCAGTTTCTGTTTATCTGTGAATATTCAAAACTCACCCTCATTTTTGAAAGACAATCTTACCAGGTATAAGATTCTTGGCTGGCAGTTTTTCTCTTGCAGAATCTTAAATATATCATACCACTGCCTTCTTGCCTCCATGGTTTCTGATGAGAAATCAGCACTTAATCTTAATGGATGTTCCTTATATCTTATGTGTCACTTTTCTCTTGCTGCTCTCAGAATTCTCTCCTTATCTTTGGCATTGACATTCTGATTAGTATGCGTTGGTCTATTAGTATTAGTTGGTCTATTCAGATTTATTTGGATAGAAGTATTTTGTGCATCTTGGATATGGAAATCTATATTCTTCAATAAGATTTGGAAATTTTCTACCATTGTTTCCCAATATTCCTTCTGCACCTTTTCCATTTTCTTCTCTCTCTGGGACTTCTATGACATGTATGTTTGCATGTCTCTTGCTGTCATTTAATTCCTTAAGACCTTGTTCATTTTTTTCCATTCTTTTCTTCATATGTTCTTTTGTATGTTCTCTTTCTGAGGCCATGATTCAAGCTCACTGATCCTTTTTTCTGCCTCCTCCTATCTGCAGTTATATGCCTCCAATGTATTTTTAATTTCATTTATTGAGCCTTTCATTCCCATAAGATCTGCTATTTTTCTACGTATGCTTTCAAATTCTTTTTTGTGTTCACCCAGTGTCTTCTTAATATCCTTGATCTCTTTAGCCATCTCATTGAATTTATTAAGATTTGCTTGAACATCTATGATTAGTTATCTCAAATCCTTTATATCATCTGGAGACTTATCTTGGTCCTTTGACTGGGCCATATCTTCTTGTGTTTGGTATGGATTGTAATTTTTGTTGGTGTCTGGGCATCTGGCTTACTAGATATATTTATTCTGGGTACAGTTTATCTCTTTAGTTTAGGTCTTTTTTGCTATTTCTCCTTTGCTGGCTGTGTAGTAGGCACCAAGGATGTACTTTGTGCTATAAGTTGTGGAGGCTGAAGCTGCCCACATTGCCCCAGGAATTGATGAAGCTTCTCCCACCTATCTCCTCTGCTGGGGATAGGGACAGAGCCACAGCCATGTATAATAATCCAAGTTGTGCAGGCCATGACAGTCTATAGTTGCTTGGAGAAACTTGTGAAACTTCACACCCCTTCCTCCCCTCCCTGGGGCTGGGATGGAGCTGCAGGTATGGTCAGCAATCTATGCCATGCGGGTCCCAAATGACTACAGTTACCCAGGTAGACTGACATAGCACCAGGGCCCCCTCCCTGCTGGGGTTGGGGATGGACCCTCTGAAGTGCCCAACAATCTAATCTATGTTGGCCAAATATGCCTGCATTTACCCTGAGAGGCTGAGGGAGTACTGTCCTTTCTGCCCTTTATGGGTTGGGAACTGAACCACCTATGCCCAACAGTTCAGACCAGACCATGGAGGCTGAAAGTGCCTGCCATTGCCCAGAGGAGCTGAGAAAACACCAGACCCTCCTATCCTATTAGGGGGTGGGGGTGGATCCACAGGTACCCAACAAATCAGTCTCTGCAGGCCAAAAGTGTCTGCTGTTGCCCGGAAAGGCTGAGGAAATCCAGCTCCCCTCCTATCCTAGTTGAGGGAGGGGATGGAGCTACAGGTGTCTCACTATTCAGTCTATGTGGGCCAAAAGCACCTACAGTTACCCAGAGAGGCTGGGGATACACAGTCCCTCTCTTGTCCTATTGGGAGTGGGGATAGAGCCACAGGTACCCAACAGTCAAGTTAGTGCAGGCCAAAAGTACCTGCACTTGCCCTGTGAGGCTGAGGAAACAGCAGCCTCCTCCTATCCTATGTGGAGGGGCAGAGGTGAGAAGGAATAGAATGCACTCATCAAACCAGTTCGTGTGGTCTGAAAATGCCTGCAGTTGCACAGAGAGGCTGAGGAAACACAAATCCTCCTTATCCTATCGGGGTGTGGGGATGCAGCACCAGCTGTTCCAGTATTCAGTCTGTGCTGGCTGAAAGCACCTGCAGTTACCCGGAGAGGCTGGTGCAGGTCCCACCAGCTTCCTCCCCACTGGAGGTGGGGCTGGAGCCTAGGCTAGGGTTGCAATCTGATCCCTGTGGAAAGAAGCTGGTCCCTATGTTCACTGTGATTTTCAGTCAGCCTTGTTTCCTCTCATGCCAGGGGTGGAGTTAAAATGGAGGCTTCTGGCCTCTTTCTGACTTGGACAGGTTCAAACTTTAGCTGTTCTTAGAATTATACTTTAGCGATCCAAATTTACTAATTAGTAGCTAAAGTCAGTACCAACTGTCTCTTCCTCCCCCGTTTTTGGGAAATGGAGCTTCCAAAACCAGCCATGGAATAGCTCCTGAGGTGGCTTGTGTTGCCAGAGTAGGATGGGCACCAGCCTCTGCGGCGTGGCCTGTAGATTCCCTGAGAGACTGGTGCAGGTCCCCCCAGCTTCCTCCCTGCTGGAGGTGGGGCTGCAGTTCAGGCAGGAGCTGCAATCCAATCTGAGTGGAAAGAAGCCAGTCCTACCAGCACTGTGATTTTCAGTCAGTCTCATTTTGCCTCATGCTGGGAGCAGAGTTGTAATGGCAGCTACTGGCCTCTTTTCCAACTTGGACAGGTTTAAACTTTAGCTGTTCTTAGGATTATACTTTAGCCAGCCGAATTTACTACTCAGTAGCTGAAGTCAGTGGCCAACCGTCTCTTTCTCCCCCGTTTTTGGGAAATGGAGCTTCTAATTCCAGGCATGGAATAGCTCCTGAGGCGGGTTGCACCACCAGTGGAGGATGGGTACCGGCCTCTGCAGCATGGAGTGCTCTACTCACGAATTTTCTCTGCAGATGGGCAGTCCCCTCCTTCCATACTTTCAAGAAAGTTGCAGGATGCTCTACTAGTCTCCTGGGGCCCCCAAACAGGTGCTTTAGATAGCTCTGGGTAATTACTAACTGCCCTATAGGACATGCTGACTCTTGGAGCTCCTTACTCTGCCTCCATTTTGCCCTCTCCTGTATTTTTGTTTTTGTCAGCAGCTTGTTTTTTCAATTTTGCTGTGAAGGAAAACTAATATCTTTCAGAATAAAACGCTGAGACAACACATTTATTTCTGCTTGCATTGGCTTTCAAATATATTTTTGTGAAATCTTTCAATCATTCTATGTACATGTGACTCCGTGTGACTATGTTTCATGTTTGTATGTGGACATGTATGTCGTGTGTGAGTGTGCATGTGTGTGATTTTGTGTGCATGCATCAGCATACATAAGTGTGTGGTTGTATATGTGTATTAGGTTGTGATTGTTTGTGTGTGCACCTGCATGTGTGAGCTTGTGAGTGTGTGTGTGTGTGTGTTTGTGTTGGAAGAGGACTGGGGTAGAGTTGCAGAGGAAAAACAATGATGCATCAGTGCTTTCTTTTCTGTGGCTTCATTTTCCTTTTGCGTGTGCCTGTTTTCCACAGATATCATTTAAAAACCATTTCCATTTTCTTCAAGACAGAGCTAGCTCTTTGGGTTTATTTGCACAGAACGTTTGAGTCACACGCATGCTATATTGGAGAACGGATCACTGCAAAAGACAAACTGAAATTGTGTGGAAAAATGTCTAATGTCCATGACCTACTTAAATACCCATTTATAGATATGGACAATTTCCCACATGCCCTAATCCAGGGTACTGGGGAAGATTTTCATGTGGTTGTTCTTAGGAAGATGTAAGTTTGAGTGGAAGAGTTTGAAAATGAGATTCTTTGTTTGTTTTTGTTGTTTTGGTTTTTGCTATTCTCGCTGCCATATCCTCCAGAGTTGGATGCTGTCCCCATTCAAACTGAGAACAGTATCCAAATCCCCATTCAAACTGAGGACAGTATCCAAATACCCTGCCTCTCTTGGTGATTGCTGATATAGAAGAGGAGAGGATTGGGTCGAAGGGGTGGTGGGAGGGCAGCAGGATTTCTTAAGAAAATTTGCTGCTCCTGAAACAGTGGCAGGTGTTTCCTCCAATATCTTCAGTACTTCCTTAGGAGATGTCAGTTATTTTCAGTCCATCTAACTACTGGCATCCTTAGCTACCTGACAGCTGTGAACAATATTCCTTTGAGGTTATCCACAGTTGCAGTGATTCAGATGCTAATTCCTGAAGCTCCCTCTCTCATGATAAAAAGAGAATGAAGACTTTAAATGGATTGCTACGTTCTGGATTTTTTAATTTGGACTTCTAGGAGACAGGGGGCTATGAAGAATTTTCTTACTGAGCACGAACTTCAGGTACTCTCCTTGCGCAATTTGGTGTGAATCAACTTGAATACCAGAGCCAAAAATCTACAGTCTCTTACATCTTACATCTCTGAAATTGTTGGTGAAAATGCAGCATCATCGAAAGGAAAAGAACCCAGAGATATCATCTGGTTATAAACTCATTTGCTTATGTAAATAAATATTTAAATAATCTGGGACAGATGTTGCCCATTTTCTTTTTGAAAGATTATAAAAATATTCAGTTCTGAGTTAATTCTCTTTCATAGTAAACAAAATAAATATATTAGATACCACATGGGCCTTGGCCTCAGGAAGCTTATAATTTAGTAGTAGGAACAATTATGTAAGTATTAATTTAAGGTATTTAAAGTATAGGTCAGAATAAAATAAATATTAGGATATAGACAAAATAAAATTGCTATGGAAGGAGTGATTAAATCAACCCAGGACCATTGCGGGGAGACTTCAGATAGAAGGTAGCATTGGAGCTGAAGCTTTAAGGATAAAATCATCTTTCGTAGATAAAGCATGTCATGGGGACAGCCACCAAGAATTAGAATCTGGGGAAATACTGAGAGTAGACAATTAAGCAGGATAAAGAAGTAAGACTAAATATACTGAAAAGCCTAGTTTGAGCAAGACTTTGTGAGTGTCATGCTAAAGATTTCAAAATTTATTCTTCAGGCAATTGGAATCCACTGAAGGATTCGAGCAAAGGTGCAGCTCAACTCAGTTCTTCTACTCACTCTGCTCTACTTCCATATGTTCTGTATGTTTCCAAGAACATGCAGAATATGTTTCTGTCTCAGGCCTTTCAGCTTGCTGCTCTTTCTTCCTTGAAAGCTCTTTCCCCAGGTATTCACATTAATTCCTCTTTATTACTTCCTTTCTATAACTACTCTGTGCAAATGCCTACTCTAAAATTATAACTCCCCCACCCCAGCCCTATCCCCACCTCCCTTCTTTGTTTCATTTTTTTTCTACAGTATATATGATTGTTGGGGATTTAATCACATAACCCACAAAAGACTTGTTCAAGTCTCAATCCACATTCTTCTGGGGATGAATCCACTTGTATAAAGGATTCTTGAAGATATTGTTATTAGTTAAGATATGGACTTAATTGTGAATAGGATCTTTGAAGATTCCATTTATATGAGGCAAAATTGAATCAGAGTAAGCCTTCAGCCATATGACTGGAGTCTTTATAAGGCAGAGGAAATTTGGATGCAGTCAGCATATAGAAGCCAGAAGTCTTCAAAAACCAGAAGGAGAAAGAAAGGAGTGAGAGATCACCATGTGATAAAGAATTTACATCACCAGATGCTACAGTCTTTAGAGAGAGTATGGCCTTGCTGACACCTTGTTTTTGGATTCCTAGCCTCTGAAACAATGAGACAATAAATTCTTATTTTTAAAGCCAGCTCATTGTGTGGTATTTGTTATAGCAGCTCTGGCAAACTAAGAGAGTGGTGAACTAACATATTCTATACCATGCTTTCCTAGAATTTATGCTTCAAGAAGAATAGGATTTTTGTTTGGTTTCCTGCTTTGTTCACTGCCTAAACAAAGCCTGTCACATTGTTGATGCTCAAAAATATTTGTTGATTCAATGAAGAAGAGACAGATGAGGAGCAATTAGAGAAGAAAGAGGGAAAAGGGGAAGGCAGAAGTCTCAATTTCAAGTGAGAAGATCTTTCTCTGCAGCAGTCATCCAAGCCTCAATTAGTTGCCATCCCTCCCATCAACAGATAGTCTTAAGGAAAAACTGGGAAATAATAAGGGAGAGTACAACCTGTCAGAAATGTAAAATTCCTTCTATATTGAGTAAGTATGGGAATTCAGTGAGAGAGGCATAGATAGCCAAGTGGAAATAGAGATGATGTGGAGAAAATCCTCATATTCCTCATACCCTTTGGAACAACAAGCTCTCAGAGAGGAGAAAATCTTTGCAAAAATACACTGGTAGGAAGGGTAGACAAGCCTCCTTCACCACCATTCAGTAGATAGAAAATCTCATCTTTGGAATTATTCCTATGTGAGTGAGGACAATATACAGAAAATCAGTGGTGTTTCCCTCAGGACTAGGTTAGAAATGAGAGTAAGGAAAACAGACAATTCCTTTTCTTGGGATGTGACAATATTGAAAAGAAAAGTAGCCCATCTGTGTTTCCCACTAGATGGGGAATAGTAAAAACCATTACATCTATAATAAGGTGAATATGGCAAAAGAAGGGGCCTTCCTGTTAAACATGAGGAATTCAGCTTTCTGAACAGGACAATGGATGAAGCAGAAAACACAAATCAATTCTAAGATGAGTTCTAAAGAGAATGAGAAAATATATCAATTAAACTACTTCAAGCCAACTTGAAGAAAAACTAATTGAGATTTGGAAGAGAAGAAAAATGCAACTGCTAAATTAAACATTGGGATAGATACCATTGACAGATGATAGACAAAGACAATGATTACTGAGTTAGAAAATAAACTTTAAAACTCACACAGAACTCACAGGAGAAGGATAAAGAGATAATCTGAGAGATATGGAAAATAAAACAAAGAGATTTAGTCTATGTATAATAGAATTTCCACAAATTATAAAAATATATTTAAAAAGAATGAAAGGATTGGGGGATGCATGGGAAGGGGTTCACCTGGGGCATGCCTCTAAGGCATATGAATATGTTCCATTTTTAAGGGGACATTGTCTTTGTGGGTGGTGATCCACACAATAACTGAAAGAATATTGAATTCCCATCCTGGGGAGTTCTGCTACATTCTCTAATAGGACAGCAAGAATCTCCTAAGTATAAGGGCAGAGCCTAGTGAAGGAAGACAGACCATTATGCCTGGCTCTTGATATTGATGATTGTACTTATGAAACTTTTCTTGTGAAATTGTAACCTAACTTAGTATTATATACTGCCTAAGAGTTACCTCCTGAAAGCTCAAATGTGGTCTCTCTCTAAGCCAATCTCCCCCCCCCACCCCAGTGTGGGACATGACTCCCGGGGATGAGCTTCCCTGGCACCAAAGGATTGTTACCAAGCAACAACAAGCAATGCATATGGAAAAAGACCTTGACTCAAAGGGGGAAAGGGTAAATACAAAACGAGTTTTTATAGCTAAGAGATTTCAAAGTGAGTTGGGAGGTTATTCCAGAGGTTAATGAGACCTTGCAAGTCTCACCAAGGTCTCATTGACTGCCACAGTAAACCGTGCCTCCAATAGCAGGCCTCCTGAGGGCTCTAGCAACATCCAAAAACTATAAGCAAGGCAGACAGCTCAGGAATTCAGCACCCAGTCAGTGGGCCTTACTTTGGAATTTATGCTCCTCATTGTAGCAGAGTTAGACTCATTTATAGGTTCTCTGCACATGGCTCTTCTGCCCCTTTTGTTTGAACCTATAATCAGTACTATACTTGATAAATATAGGTCACAGATACTTAAATCTTTGGTCTGTCCATATGCTAGTTGAGCCCTGAATTTCAGCAGAGTTGCAATACCTCTCTCCAGTTCATTGGACTCACCCAGGACAACTAACAAGGAGATGACAACGGACAACTCCCATCCCAAGGAACAGAGAGTGTCTGCAACTGCAAGCAAGATAGTTCCAATAATCTGCCACATGGGCTCTAAGCCCCCTTCAATTAGAAGCAGAGTGGACATCTCTATCCCAAAATTCTCAAGATTGGGGAATGAACAATGGACTAAAATATTATTTTCTACTTATTATTATTCTACTATAGACTTATTATTCTTCTGGCAATGGAAGAACTCTTATCATTGATGTAAAGGCATTGACCACCAAAGGTTCTGAGAGATGGAAGAGAGAAGAATATGTGTAATATGGAGTCATATTCGGGACATTGGATTTGTTTTGCATGACATTGCAGTGACGGATACAGGCCATTGTATATTTTATTATAACTTATAAAATTGTGCAGGACAGAGTGTAAACTATAATGTTAACTGTAATCCACGGTTAGTACCAGTGCTTCCATATGTGTTCATCAATTGTAACAAATGTATCACACTAATGAAGGATGTTGTTAATGTGGGAAAGTGTGGGAGGAGGAGGGAGTGGGGCATAGGGGAATCCCTTATACTTTTTTAATGTAGGATTTATGTAATCTAAAGCTTCCTTAAAAGTAAAATATAATTAATTAAAAAAAGAATGGAAGGATAAAAAATTTAAAGAAAACATGTTCATAGGCAAGATAGAAACAAATTATATATGGACCATAGATGAATAAGACACATTGCCCCATTAAGAGTCCCAGCTATCATCTTACTCTTTGACCATGTCTTTCTTTTCAGACTCTCCATTGTTCATTCATCTCATAGTCCATTGCATTGAATTTCAGTGGGATATTTAAATATGTATAGCATCAGAGAAATATGGTAAAAAGTATGCAAGGTTTTATTGTCCTAGATTATTCCTTATACTTTAAACTAAGAATTAAGAGCTTCAGATATGTGTATATTAAAAAAAAGAAAAAACAACGACCAATGTTGCTTTTCATTCATGGTTTTGAAAAAGCAATCTTGACATTCAGTGAAACAATTCAAGAAACAGCTCTTAGTCTAATGCAAACAACTTGGGCAGTAATGAATCTATAATTATTTCCTTCAGCTTGCAGAACAGCGACCTGAGCATCTAGATCCCTTTGTTCAAGCTATTTATGGATTTGTTCACAATATTTCTTTTAAAAAACAAAAAAACAAAAAAAACCCTCTCCTGTGTATCATTTTTGGCCACCTGTCAGACTTAAGTATCTCATGGACTTTGAAAATTTCTATTGCGATCCTTGAATTAGAAACCACAAAAACCACAAGAACAACTGGTAATTCTCTGATTGACAAGGAAGATGATATTTTAGGGCTATGCTGGACTTTAAGCACAGATGTCAACTTGACCTCTGACAGTCATTGACAGGTTCTTGTCCAGTTCTCTAGGAAGAGGATCTGCAGAGCCCAGCTGTTGTCTCTCCCCAAGATGGATGCCAACATGGTTTGGGGACACTTAAGCCATCACCTCATTTGCACTCATTGCTTCTGAAATAATTTATATCAAGGGCTCACAGACAGTTTTTTTTTTATGGATTCTGCTATACAGGATAATAACTCTCTGATAAAACAAAAAAAACATTGTGGACAAAGAAAATATCCAAATACTTGATGCAGAGAAGTGAAATGCCTTTTACTCAGTCCTCTCCCTGGACTGGATCAGCCCAGTCCAACCCAGCCCAGCTCTCTTCTGTTTAACTAAAAAATAGGTTTTGCTCTCTTTTAAACATGGGCAGTGTTCTGTAAGTGTGAAGGAATTCCCACGGGCAGCCAGTCACATTTTTGTTAATAGAGATTTTTTGTTGATGTACTGCAATTTTGTTTGACTCCATTTTTCAGTGAAATGGATATTTATAAAATTTCAGTATAATATATTTTAATTTTGTTATTCTTACTCCCCTAAGAAGAGAGGGTAGAATAATATGGTAGACTCCACTTAAACTTGTCAAGGTATATCTCTCAAACAGGAAGTGAAATGGAAGTCTTCATCTAGCATATGGTTAATCCTAGACAAAATTATTATGAAGTAAATATTTATTTAGGGTCACAGAATATATCTGCAAGGGACCAGAGAAATCATACTGGTCTAGTTTCCTCTCATTACCTACAAGATTTAGTAAAAAGAGTTAAGTCCATTTAATATTTGGTTTTGTCAGAGGATTTCATTTTAGAATTATCACTGATAAGTAGTACATTTTCTATTTCCATACATAACTCATTTGGGGACACACTTATTTAGTACCTCTGCTGTAGTTAAGAGTAAGCATTGTTTTTCAAAATTCTCGAGTGATTAAAGTCTACACTGATTCCTCTTTTTAAAAATTAATAAAACATAACATATAAGACTCTTATCCAATCAAAATCAAACTAATTTAAGAATCCACCAATGAAAAAGGGAAAAAGATGAAGGACAATGACTAAGAGGGAATAAAAGAAACTAAACACAACAAAACTAACGTGCACCAGTTTTCACGTGGGATCTTTCATCTCCAGACTTCTGATTTCCTCGAAAATGCAGGGCAAATCAAATAGTTATTTTGAGTGATCTCTTTTTTTTTTTTTTTT
>JAQZBX010024170.1:0-30338 GCA_029593785.1 Cabassous unicinctus
GAAATGGGAGAAAATAACAGACCATAGATGCCAGGTAGAGAGGAAGAGGCTGAAGAGTGATAAAGAGGGCTGATTTATAGACTACAGTTTCCCATTGTAGATTATAAATGCCCAGGTTTACTTGTGTAGTGATCTAGGTGGGGGCAAAGAAGGCCAGAATAGGGCACGAACAGGCACCAGGACAGGGCGAAGGCAAGAGCCTGTATCCCTTTAAAACAACGTCAAACATCCTATTCAACACAGTAAGATCTTTCTTTTCCCTGTAAGTTCAGGATGATTAGGAGCCCAAAATGGTCTGATGGCTGTCTCAACTTCCAGTTCCAGGAACCAATGTGTCATCAGATAGAAACATTACTTTCTTGGATACTAGAGCTTTTACCAGGAGAGGTCAAATTCCAGATCTATATATTCTCTTTATAACAGAAACTGTGCCAAAGTGAATGCCCCATACCTTGCATCTCAACTCCTATGAAGTTGGTGACTTGACACTGGGACCTCTGTTAATGTTTCACAGTAAAGTAGCTTGAAATCTAAATTTAAAGAAATGATGTGGTGCTTCATGGGTTCAAATAATTTATACTTTTCCATGAAAGTATTCAACCTTGTAAATGGAAATAAACACTAAATAGGTATTTTTAAAAAACATTTCAGCTGCTAACAACATTATTATATTTTATGTTGCCAGTTTTATTGTTTAATTAATTTGAATACAAGGATTATGACACAAAGGAAAAATCAGTTTTTTAAAGATGTTTTTGTAAGAACAGTTAGACAGTAATGGATTCTTTTATTTCTCCTTCCTGCTTAGTGGGCTTCAAGAAGTCAAATCTCTTCATAAAAGGGAGAGAAAAACATATCATAATATTACCTCTTTCCCAACACTGCTTCTTGGATATCTAGTAATATTTATTCCAAATAATTTGAGGGAAAGTTCCCTTTGCACATTAACTATATTCTGTATGTTTTAGTTGGTATTTGGGGCCAATGTGGCTCAAAATTTTTAAGAAAGAACCTGTTGATAATGCATATAATCTAAAAAATTATCAATACAATTCATATATATGCACATACATAAATATGTATATATATACATATTCATATATGTATATATATAACCACTCACATATATACAGATGTAATTAGCTAAAATGTGTAATGTATTTGGGGAAAATTCTTTAGAATGCACTAGTTGATATGTTAATTGCTGCCTATATCTATCCAGTTAGCAAAGGGAGAAATCTCCAGTAACTTCCCTTCTTCTAGAAATTAAATAATTGATCGTATGTGCACTAAACTCATTTTTCTTACCTCTTAATCAAATTTATTAATTTAATTTATCCATACTGTAAGAAAATGTCATTTTCACTTCTTTACAAAGACCCATTTAGCTTACAGCTGAATACTGTTTATGTTTTAGGAAAAGTAAAATCAGATATATGATATGATAGTAGCTGTAGATTTTCAAACTTACTTTAAAATCTTTTAGGTTAACAGCGAGTATTTGAATTCAATCTCATTAGAAATCCTACAAAAAAGGGATTAAATTAGCATATTCACACACAGATCAGTTAATGACATAGAGCTGTAGACCCTTACCTGTATGTCAATTACCAATACAGGTAACAGGTATAATTGGATCATTTCGTGGTGTGAAATGGTGATGGTTTCTTTTTAGGTCCTTGTACCTGTAAATCATAGCAGGTAACACATCTTAAAATTGAGGTGACAGGACTGACACATGCATTCACACGCACTTAGTGTAAGTCTTCACACTACGTTCTATAGAGTGCTGCAATATTTGTCAATTAATATTACTTGTACTTAAAAATCTTAAACATATTTCATTTTCTCAAAATTAGCAAAAAAAATTTAGAATCACAGTAAAGAGTCACTTCTTAGGCCATCCTAGCTTTTAAATCTAGTCTAGGAGAGGCTGAGTTAACCTGGTAGAAGAAGGCACAAGTCTTCTATGAGAACTCTCCAGAACTTTCTGTTTCCCTTCAGGTTCAGAGGCTCTGGTTCTCACCTTGGGAACGAATGCCTTTCTGCTCTTCTTCTCATTAGCCTGTTCTGCAACTTGAACAATAATGATTAAACTGTAACACAGTCTCACCCAAAAGGAGATGAACAAATTATGAATCATTCATGCATCTTCATAAAATAGATAGAGTCTGATAAAAATCTTGTTTTTTCTAGAGTTACAAGCTAGTTCTCAGTGTGTTGTGAATTAATCATCTGTATCAGCATTGCACGGCTTATTGGTAAAAATGCAGACCCCAGAGGTTTATCCAAAGGCCCACAGTATCAGAATTTCTGAGAGAGGAACTTGGTGATTTTTTAAAACACCCTACAGTTTGATAAATGCTAATAGAAAAATAAGAGGTGCTTAATATTGACATGTAGAGTATTTTTAGGTAGCAGGTAGAGATACAGTTTGAAGCTGCAGTGTTTGCTAAACAAAACTCTCTTGATTCTAGGCTCTTAGTCCAAATGATCTTGGTCAGTGTCATCAGTGTTCTTAGGTTTCCCCAGTCCAGAGTTTATGGAGCATGGATCACTCAAAAAATAGGAGCTTCAAGAAGTGAGTCCTATTGTGATACAATCCCAATATCTGATAGTCTAGCTGTATTACTGAATTAAGATCAGAGTCAGGTTTGTATTTGTCTGACAAAAGAGAAAAAATTTCTTGACTAATTATGTTTACCAAGAAAATAGAGGCCCAACTAAAGAATCAAATAGGAGGAATAGAGAATAAATTGAATGGTAGAATCAGAATCCGAAAACACTTCTTTTTTTTTAGGAGGTACTGGGGATTGAACCCAGGACCTCCTACGTGGAAAGCAGGTGCTTAACCACTGAGCTACATCTGCTCCCCAAAAACACTTTTGAGAGCCTGTCATGACATGGAAATGAATTATAATAGGACTCAATGAGAAGAACTCCTCCAAGTCAAGCTGAAAAATTGTTAGAGAAGATGATTTATACTTGGTTAAATAGAGAGTAAAATTAACTAAACTTATTCCAGTGAGAAAGAGAGAATACTCCTCCCCAAAAGCAAACTATTTCCCCACTCATAATATCAATATCCAATTAATGATGAAATTTGGGTTATCAGATGATGGAACAACAAATCTCTTCCAATATATAAACATATTCCAATTTTTAAAATTTGAAGATACCCTTATCATTTAGATAAGTCTAACACAACATAATCAATATATTGACTGACAGAAGAGGTATTTCAAGTATGAATGGATTTCTATTTGGTAGATAAAATCAATTGCTAAGCATGCGTGTCACTTTGAGGCATTTATGCCCTGAAAATGGAATTACAATGGCATTTTATTTTAATGCTGTGGTAATTAATGCTAAGTTATGATGATAAAAGTACAAATAGCAATGAATAGCAAATGAGCTAATACAATAAATAGCAAATGAATCAGTCTTGACAGAGAACTTATCAGGCTGTTAAAGTTACAATTTTCTTTAGTTACTCTGAGGCATTTCTTGAATTCTAAAATATCACTATAGGTTATAGACTTTGCGATAGGTGTGTAGTATAATTCTCATTTCCTTTGAGAGGCTTATATTTTGGAGTGTGTTTCTGAGACACATATTCTTAGGCCAACTAAAATCTATCTTACTCTTTGATTTTTTTTAGGGGCTCATAGATTCTTTACCCTTACTGAACTTGCTTCCTCAGTTCTCTCTTTCAGAATGTAGTGAATAAATAGAAGTTATTATTGATCCACTCATAGTATTATAAGGAACATGATGTCACATTCATTTTCATAGTCACTTCTGTGTTTTGCAACCTTGATTTAAAAACTAAATTTGTCTTTGTTTCTACCCATTTGCCGGGCATATTATTTTCTTATCTAAATTAACTTCTCTGGCATAATTTATTTATTTATTTTTATTTGAGAAACATGTTCTTCATAGATTCTATTTGGTAAAATTATTTATCTTTTTCTTTATAGATTGTCACCTTGTTTTTGTTATTTATTTATTCATTTATTCATGTAAAATTTATTAATTTAGTAGGTGCTCATAATGTCAGATCAGTGCTGAGAACTAGGAATGCAAAGATGTCTAGGGTCATAGTTCCTCAAACTATATTTACTTGATTCTTCTCTCCAATCAGGTATAGCCTAAGATAGATGTTGATCCTTTGTCTTAGACTAAAAAATATGGCATTTAATCTAAAACATATCAAAACTAGCATATTTATGGAAATGGAAGTCCTGTAGGTTGTCTTTTTTTTTTTCCCCCTAAAAAGCCTTTGCCCACTTGCTTCATATTACATATGCAGATTATAGCTGTGTATATGTTTGAGTCTTCACAAATTCCTCAGGCTCTAAGCAACCACTGTATACTCTGAGACAGTGCTCTTTAATTACCACCTCCTACAGAGGGCTCTACCATCCTGAGAGCACCAAGAACTTGTTTGTTCCTATCTATTGCACCAGGAAGAGAGTTTAAAGCCAGGACCAAGTTGAGGTACCACTGGACCAATTTTGGGTGCAAGGGGTGGATGAGGAGGAAGGGAAAGGATGAGGAGGAGTATTGCCTTTCCACTTGCCTATGGTTAGAGTTCATCAACTCCACCAGGCAGACACAGAAAATCATGCCTTTCAGTGTGCTGAGATTTGCCAGGATAAATAATTGAACCTACATTGCCAAACCAAAGGACTGGCCAGGGACTGAGAGCTAAAGTGTAGCCTTAAAAGAAATGAGAGATGGAGAAATCAGGAAAGTTAGGAGTGAAAAAAAATAGTGAGAATTGGGAGATGTGTAAAGGAATTCCAGTGCCAACATCTGGAATGCCTTCTATATAGTTCCTCTGTGGCCTTGCTAGAGTGGGATAGGCTTATTAAAGGACGAGCCTCTCAAGGAACTTGGCCAATTTCCCATGGTTTATTGGGATTCCTAATGCAACTCTAAGCATTTCCTATTCTACAATTAGATATTGATTAATAAAATTTGCTTCCTTTATCTCCCTTTATAATCTATCTCTTGTTTACAAAGGGTTTGAGTATGAAATTAGCAAGGAAAATTCTGGCCAGTCAAGGCAGGCATTGATTCAATATATTTTGATGTGATGATTTCCATCCACTTTCCATATTACAGAGCTTTTTCTTTATAGTTACATGAGTGGGAAGTACAAGATTGCAAAAAGCTCCAAATTGGTAAGACATTTCCACTTTTATTATCAGCATTTTCGTTAAAGGAAAATATTAAATGCCTGCTCCTTTTTGAATAATTCATATTCATTTCATATTATTAAACTTTTGCTACTCAGATTGATCTTCATTCACAAAAGCAAATTTATGTAATGGCTTGGTTGGTGATGTATAGTAATTTCAAAGCCACTTTTCATAAGACTTTAAAAAGAGTTAACCAACTTCCCTTTCAAAATATATTTCTCCATGTATAGACTATGTTGACATTAAATGAATGTGATAGGGCAGTTTTTCATGTAATATAGTAGTACTAGACAAAACAATGTTTTATCTAATTAGTGTTATATATTAATAACTGCTTCCAATGATGTATCTCTTCATTATTAGTGTCATTGCAAGAGCAGTTTAGACAAGGCTAAAAATCCACAAGATGACATCAGTTAATACAGTGAAGACAGCTGAAAATGTAGAGCATTCATACAGGAGACAATGTATTGTAATGGAGATTTCCGTTTCATCTCTCAGCAGAGAGCAGCCTCTGTCTTTTGTGTTTAGATAGACATATGGATATATGAAAAATTGTAGAATTGGATAGAGGACACGGTAATCTAATGAGTGTTCTGACCGAATGTTCTAACCTATGAAATTATCACTCCATAACTACATGTTCAGAACTTATGCGCAACATTATGTTGCATTATATCAGTAAGTACATTAAAGGAAATAGCTGGAAGAATAAAATTAAGAAAAGAAAAAAAAAGATGTTTACTTAAAAAGCTGCTTTTCAGAAATGGTAGGAGTTTTTCCCAAGCCACCTTAATTTTAAAGTGGCTAAAGAATCTAGAGAGTGATACTAAAAGTAACTAAAATTCTCTTAAGCGGTACTCTCTTTTCCAAGCCATTTATAAGGTTCAGATTAAATTAAATGTGTGCAAAAAAAAACAAAACAAAACATGTGCAGAGAATTATTTTAATAATCTTGACTGCTTCTTCTGATTTGAATCTTTAAAGTTCTCTTTTCTCTCCCAAAGTTCACATTAAATGTTTAATTAAGAAACATTAAAAGAAACATATATTTTGCTAAATCTATCCTTTACTCAATAGAAAAGCATTAAGACCTAGTGGATAGTATAACAGTACATATTCTCTTTTAGTTTTTTTGGTACCATACCTCAGGTAAATTAGAGTCCACATTTTCTTTAGGGGCTTAGAGGAGAGTGTTCCACCATTGCTGGGTAAGACATTTGGAGAACATCAGTTACTCAAGGGCAATTATATCAACATCATATTTGCCATCAGTGGGGGATCTGTCCAAATCAGGTGGACAGCAGGAAATTTTACCAAAATTACATGAATGAAAAATTAATGAGTGGAAGTTATGTAAGTTAGAATCAATATCATTCTAAAACAGTTCTTTAATCTTTATGATTCTCTACCAATTCAAACTGCAGGTAAGTTAGACTTTTAATTTTATAGAGTAACCACGTATACGATTGACAGCAAAGGTGGAAACTTTTCTCTACACCTGATATTAAGTTTGGAAACCTCTACTGCTCAAACTCTCATGTAAGAATAATTGGACAAATGACCCATTTCTCTTTCTTTCTCTCTCTGACATATCTACTTTCAAGCTCTGCCATTATTGTAGTTATGCACTGACTAATTCACTCAGCCCATAGTTTTTTAAAGCTCTAGGTGCCAGGCACATAGTGAGGCACGGTGGCTGTCAGACAGGTGCCTTTCCTCATCGGACTTCCATTCCAGGGGGTAAGAGAGGCAAAAAAAAAAAAATGTTTTTTAAAAAACAAGCTAATTTCAGAGAGCCATATTTCTGAGGAGAAAATAAAACAAGGTTATGTGGTAGAAAATGCTTGATTTAGGGGAAGGGATAAGGTAGGAAATTCTTTAGGTAAGGTGGTAAAGGAAGGCCTTTCTTAGGAGGTGACATGAGTTGAGAACTGAATGATGAGAAACAGCCGACCACGAGAATGCCTAGGGGAAATCTCTTCCAGGTAGAGGGAGCTGCAGGTGCCAAGGCATAAGACAGTGATGAGCTGAGCCCATGTGAAGAGGCAGGACAGGTCAATGAACCTGGAGCCAAGAGTGCAAAGGGGAGAGTGGTTATAACCAGGAGGAGAGGCAGGCAGGTGACAGACCACCTGCACCTTTTAGACATGGTAGAAGTTTGGTTTCTATTTTAATGCAGTGAGAAGCCATTAGATAGTTATCAGCAGGGAAGAGGTGATCTGAATTATGACCACTGCTATTTTGTAAATGAAGCATGGAGCTCTGCTAGCAGTTTAGAGTTGGGGAGGATTGTTAATGATTTTAAGGAGAGAGGAAAGAATACCAAACTTGTCTTGAACTGTGGAAAGTGAACATACTCAGGCAATGCTGAGGGTATAGTTGAGATTTGTACATCCAGGACAAATCATTGTCATTTCAAGCAGAATATGAATCAGCTTGTAAATAATAATTGCCTTTATGCCTCTGCTGACTCTTGTTTTCTGTATCAATCACTGGAACTACTTTACATTTAAAACCGTCTAATGTTGTAAACCTACAATTACTCTTATAAAAAAAAAGTATTTTAATATATTCATCAGCTATTTCCCCCCAATTTTTATAAGTTCCTTGAGGACACACATGATATCTTGTATTTTATCATATGCTTTGCTGTCCCTAACAATGTGTTTAAAATAGCATGCACTCAACTGTTTTGGAGAACGACTTATAGTCGAACTGACCTATGCTGTATAAAACTTGGTACATCTGAGAAATAAACAGTATCAGTGCCAAATGCAAATTTATCTTAATACCACTACAATTTCTTCCTTGAAAAATTGGTAAATATGTATGCACAGATTGAAGTGCTTGTCTTCAACAGAGTATTTGTCATTGCATTTTTTTTTTTTTTTTTAAAGATTTATTTATTTTATTTATTCCCCCCCCCTTGCTGCTTGTGCTGCTGTGTCCATTCGATGAGTCCATAGCAACTTGATTTCAGGTATATGTTGTGTTTTGACAAACCCCAGCTTAATAATACGTGTTCTGTGCTCAAACCAGAATCTTTAAAACCCAATCTATATACCCCATATATACACTTACTGCCTTCAGATTTTTAGTCTGACCAGTTACTGAATAGAAGAGATGTTACTAACATAAAACTCAAAGAGCTTGTGTAACACCTGCAGATTCTTTAATTCCTGTTTTAACTTCAACACCTTTTTTCACATTTCACTCAGAGAAGAGCAAAGGAAGGGGCAGATTGTCTTTGTGTTTGAGAGTAATCACGGTCTCCTTCAATTGTCAGCCATTATTGATACAATGTTGCTCTTTCAAAGATTGCAGCAAACCATTTTCCGGGGCAGTATTTTAGTGAAACTTGATATGATGTCAGAGCATCATTGAAAACTTAGGGCAGCAATGTGCCTGGTAAGTCATCAGCCCCCGCTGAATGTTGAAGGATTCTGGTATGTGTATTACGGGCCCAATTGGTCTGAAAAACTACAAATTGAATACTTTAAGTGATTCTATTCCTTCACACAATTAGAAAGGTCTGCCTATTCTGCAGTATTTTCTGTTAAAACGTTTTCTACTATATAAACTTGTGTTCTCTATCAATTTAAATCTAACATTTCTGCTAACATCATTGCCAGCTAATAAAAATAATTTCCCTCCATCTGAGATGTATCATTTTATATATTTTATGCCAACATTGCATCCATCTCTCTTCCTCTCCTGATTATCTAGGCTGCATATTTAGTTGCCATTCAGTATTACATTCTATTTCTTTTCTTTCTGTCATCTTCTTTGTTTACTGATTGGGTTTTACAGCTGCACCTATTAGCATTCCAGGCCCAATTATGACTTTAATTTCATAATACTCTGTTGCTTTAGAAGGAAAATAAAATCACTGGCTTATGATATCACATTAGTACTTGTGTTGTGTGCTTCTTCCCAACAGTTTCGCATCCGCCATCTTTGTAAGACCCAAATTACTTTACAGGATATTGTGATGGTTAGGCTAATGTGTCAACTCGGTCAGGTAATTGTGTCCAGGTGTTTGTTCCAGCAAGCACTGGGCTAATTGTAATACAAGAGCATTTATGGACTTCAATCACCAGTGAGTTTACTGCGTGGATGGCTGATTACATCTGCATCAATCAGGGAGATTACATCATCAATGGGTGGCGCTTTTATCCAATCAGTTGAATGACTTAAAGGGGGAAGTGCTTTCAACATTCAGAGAGAATTTCCCAGCTCCTCGTTGGACAGGCAACTTCTCTCAGAGACTCATCAATGACCTTTCGTCGGACTTTCATCAGAGCCACTGGTTTGCAGCCTGCCTGTGAAACCTGGGCTTGTGCATCCCCACGGTCGCGTGAGAGACTCTTTTAAAATCTCATATTATTGGCAGATATCTCCTGTTGATTCTGTTTCCCGAGAGAACCCTGACTAATACAGATATCATGGATTTTTCTTCCCCCCTGCTTTGCTGTTCCACCCTCCTGATCTATGCCTCCTGTTTCATAGATGGCTAGCTAGAGGGATACAAAGGAAAGTTAAGTTAATGGAAAATGTGAAAACATTCTCTCAACCCCAGGACTGCCACTTATGGAGCAGTGGTCAAGACAGTGGGCTCTGGAGAATATGACAAACCTGGATTTCACCTCGGGCTCAGCTACTTACTTCCTCTGCACACTTGGCAAGTGACTCAGCTTTCAGGGTTTCTGTTTTCTCATTCATGTAATGTCTGCATAGGGTTGCAGAAGCTTCTATAATTTCCACAACCACTTCCTACACCAACTGCAAATATTGCAGTAATGCAATTCAATTCTGACTTTATCTGGAGTTGAGCCAGGCTCCACAATTTGAAGGTAGCCCTTTACAAACTTCTCCTTCAGGTACCATTCATAAGTTTGGGAGTCTGGGTCACCCACACTTCTGACCATAAAGCTACAAATTTGGGAGTTCCCACCACCCCTGGGTTTTGATAATTTGCTTGAAAGACTCACAGAACTCACTGAAACACTATACTTATGATTATAGTTTTATTGTAGTAAATGGATACAAATAAGAGGAAGCTCAAAGAGGAGAGGCATAGGACGAGGTCTGGGAAGGTCTCAGACATGAAGTCAAGACATGTCACCCTCTTGGCACAGAGATGTGTCTTATCAGTTGTGGATGCTCATCAGCACTTTGAGTGTCCCAAGTTTATATGGGATCTCATTACATAGGTATGACTGATATAATCAATCCACTTGGTTGAACTCAACCCACAGCCTTTCCCCAGAGTAGGGGAGGTGGGTCCATATTGACATGGCTCAAAGCCCCACTCCCTTATTCACATGGTTGGTCTTTTTTCCAGGTGTGGCCAACCCTCACCCTAAGATTATACTGTAGGTGTGGCTGGCCCCACCCTGTTGTCTTGTTACCATATGAACTATTAGGGGGTGTCGAGGTCCCATAAAGAATGGAAAACACTGCCGTCATAGGAAAGCCCAAAGATTCAGAGGTTGCTTCCTCAGGAACTGAAGACAAAGACCAGCCAAGTTTTCTATTATACCACACTGCCGATAGACTTTAATTAAACATTGAGCTCTTTGCAAAGGCTTGGCTCCCAGGCATCTGGAGTCTGTTCTCCTCCTCAGGTTCCCTGTGCTCCCCTCTCTGCTTTCTTCCTTATGTTCCACGATAGACAACTTTTTAAAGGTACCAGTACGTAAAGTGCTGTTTGATGCTTCCATGTATTAGCTCATCTGTTTTTTTCTGCCTGATTTCCCTTTCCGTCCTTTTTTGTCTATCTCTTACTCCTCCTTTAAGACTCAAGTCAGACGTCATATACATAGAGTCACCTTCCTTCTCTGATATGTCCCTGGATGGGTCAAGTGTCTTTCATTTTTCCATTGCACTCCATTGATCTCTCTACAATTTTGCTTAACAGACATGTTGGATCCCATGATTATCCATCTGTCTCTTCTCCAGGAATGCAAACTCCTGGATATCACAGACCAAATCATACCCATCTTTATATAGCTAGTGCCAAGCTTACTGTGACCTGTGCCACTTTTGCCAAAATTAGGGAAATTAGTAGAAATCCACCTCTTATTTAGTGGCAAACAAATTAATATTAATTCATTCTGAGCTATCTTAAGCACTTTTTCCTTTTAGAGAGAAGAATAGCTCTCTACCACCAGTCCCTTAAGAGGGCAGTTTGTGTGGCCCTAGACTTTTGATATTCTGAAGGATGTAGTGAAGAAGGTATTACAGGATGTTGGTAGCTGCTTTTTGTGCCTGAAATGTACAACCCTCTTTGCTCACTCTTCCCACAGGACTCAAAAGTTACTTTGTCTTTTCTTCATTTCCCAGCCCTGATTAACTGCTCCCTACTCTGTGTTTTCAGCTCACTTTGTTCATGCCTCTAATTTACCCTTTGCCACCTTGCATTGTGATGGTCCGTAAAATATATGTCTATCTCCCCCTCTGCAGCATGTGTTTCCTAAGAGCAGGAGAGGACATGTCTTCCTCTTCTATACTTGAAACTGTTACCATGCCTAGCACATCTAAGCCTTCAGTAAATATTGAATAAATGATTCAAGTCAGTCAAGTTCTATGTTTGGGTGAGGTCACCTAATATTACCCGCTGCGTAGGAGAAATAAGAGTAAATCAAAACGCATTTTAAAGAGCAAATAAAAGATAAGCCCTTCACTCTGCTGAATGTGCTTTCAGTGCCTTCTTAAATGTGAAAGGGTGACTAAAGTTCACATTGAGAATCTAAGGAAGAAAAAAATTTCCGTGCCTGCCTTGGATGTACCAAGACTCTAACTTTTCCTAATTTGGATATACATATGGTAAAATAAATAGACTCCACTGATTTGGATATAAGACAATCTTCTGAATACACTGGACCCTCCAGCGCTGGTGGTGATTCTTTTATGACTGCGGTGCTTGCTCTCAGGTTTGTCCTGTTCTCACATGTTTTTTTAAAGTAGAATTCACCTGAAGCCAGTTTTCACACTGCAGAGCTAATTTCTATGCAAAAGTGAATGATGTCTCACATTAAATATTCCTTAGAGCATAAAGCTGACATTGAATGTATAATTTTAAGCAGCTCAAGCAGTATTCACTAAAGGGTTGACACAAGAACAAGGATCACAGGAAAATGTAGGTGAGAAGGGAAATGATAAGCATGCTAAGGTTTTCCCCATCACCTCGGTTCAGTCATACCCTCATTTATCTTCTGTTTAGATCAGGTTCAATTTTTATTTTTAAAAACTGGGTCGGATCCCTTTGGAAAAGCTAAACCTTTGCACAAAGATGAGGGATATTTGGAGGTCTATTAACTCTTCCAGGCCACTGGGAAGATGATATTGCACAAAGCGCCAATATCACAGGTTACTTAATAACATCTTAATTGTCTGCAATCTAAATGTGAGTTTCTTAATTACAAAGGTTTAAAATGCAAAGTGACCGTCTTGCGCTAAAGGTAAAGTTTACATGTTCAATTCCTAATTTGACATGTTGAAGAGAGATATTTCACAGTGGATTCCCAGGCCTGTGGAGTTCATGGGGGGTTGATGTAATTGTAAATATGTGAGCTTGGATGAAATTCCACATTTTATGGCATAAAAGGGTAGATACCCTATACCCAGGAAATGTTTGGATTTAGTTGAGGCAAAGACACTTATTTATTTAAGAAAAAAAAATTGAGACTGTTGACTTTTTGTTAAGCGTATTCACTAAAGAGAAGAGCATTCATTTGGCTAATTTCACATGCTGCGTGTTATGTAAATGCACCCTGGAATGCAAAGGAAGCCATGAATACTTTTCAATTCATACATAGCACAATATATACATCTAGATTGTCCTTTGTATTTGAAGGTGATGCTGCCATTGTTGCCCCTGCTATTTTCTGTGTGTTCAGATCTGGCTGTTTGATTGGCAATTCCTACTGTGTACAGTTCTGCATATGTGTCGACTAACAACTGCAGCCATTGCCTGGAGGGCTTGATTGCTGGGTTGTTCAATATTTATTAAGCACCCAAGAAGTGCTAGGTGCTGCATTGAACAGTACAAGTGTAAGCCTGCTTCTGTCCTCTAAAAAATTCTATTACAAGGTGCCTAGTGGAATGCATCTGCTTTTCATCTTTTATGAGAGTTGATTGAGAATATGGAATTAGAAAAGAGAACATCATTTACCCAATGTTGTTCTTTAATAATATCTTTCCCATTCCTATAATAGGTTATGTTTCCTGGAAGTCTTCAGGTTAGAATGCCATGTTTGAATGAACTTATTATAACGACCTACTAAATGGGAAGGCTAAGAAAGGATGATGTGAAAATGTGGTATCATTAGGGCAGGAATGAAATGAGAAAGCAACTCAAGGTCAGGAGAACTTTGCTTAGGGAGGATGAAGAGAAAAGAATATAGTAATCTTTTCAAGATTTGGTAATAGGAAGATTTTGGGTCAAATTTAGCAGCCTCATCTTTGCCCACTGCTCAAATAGAAGGCTGATAGAGTTTCTCCACATTTCAATCACATTATTTGCATTGATAGTAGCATTATATAAGATACCAACGGATATCAATTATCCCAGGTGACAATATTTGTTTTTAAGGTCTGGCTGTACTCTGTTATATCTTAAAGTATTTGACACCTACTAGAGTTACAACTTTTCTCCTAGTAACAATAGGTCTTTAAAATAATTGAAATTCAGGAACTAATAAAAAGGATACAGGGTTTATGAAATTGGTCAAAATCTTATGCAGTACAATTTATAGTCAGTGTTAACTCATGCATGTTATTGTTGAAAAAAATTAGTTACATAAATTTGCATTTAAAATTTCAATGTATAAATAAAATCACTATACTGTTAAATGTAGTTCTTTAACCTGAGAGATTTTATATGCAACTGAATTATTTACAAGTAAAATAGCCAATATATTAGAATGTGAAGTGTTTTTATAGACAATATGAAAAAAGATTTTGTGTATATTAAAAGTTAATATATAATGCATTACATTTTCATTGCAATTAAAGAGAAGAGTGTATTTAAGTTTAATTTTTAAATTTTTGTTTTCATACTTTTCAATGACAAAGATGTTATCTACACAATCAAAATAACCGTTTTTTACATTCAAACGATTTTGAGGCTTTTAGTTCAAAATATCCTTAATAAGGTCTGTTAAAGATCATGCTAATGCAGTGTCTTTCCTTTAGTCATAATTACAACAAAGGGAATGTTACACTAAGAAGAGTTGGTCAGGACATGAGTAATAATGTAATACTGACAGCCCAACTGCTCTCTCTTTTGATGACTTTAATTTTCTGGGATTTAAGTAGAGAAGTGTAAGAATGCAACACCCACTTTGCTGCTACTCATCTAATAGCTTCTTATCTAATGGATATGCATTAATTTTTTAACTGACTTAAACATTATTCACATTTTGGTATAATTATATAGCTGTAACTTATCCGGCAACTATGTGGGCAAAGTTAAGAAAAAGTCAACTGTAGATTTACAGAAACTCCAGAAACCAATTAAAGTGCTGATACATAAGCTGGAAAGTTTCAATGGTAAAAGTGAAGAAAGTGAGGGTGGCAGGAAGAGGAGGGGATGACTTTCAGGATGTGTGACGTAGTGGGGGGGTTAGAGGATGGTATGGAGAAGTTGGTATAGAATAATCAGATTAATAATTTGAAAATAGAAAAAATCTTATTAAACTGTTTCCCCTTCAGATGTATGATAGTTTTCATATAATTGCTAATAATACCAAACAAAAATTGACCGAGTCTATAGCTCTAAGTACATCACCTTATCGTTCTCAGGTACAACTATTTTTGTTTTCTGCCTCAGTTGATAGACAATGGTCGTATTTCTTTTCACTCAACAAAATCACAAACGCGATATTCAATCTTAAGAATCCCATGAGTCTCATGCCTCAAGATTCATAGAGGTCGGGAAACCTCCATCTTAGAAATCTTTTGGTAGGGAATAATGTATTTTTTTCTTTCTCCGTTTCTTTCTCCCATCCATAAGCGATTTGACCAAAAATGCTATGCCTTTACTGAAATAACCAAAGAGCTCATGGGGGCCCAGACTCAAGCAATCACTGTGAACGTTATCTTTTTTAAGCATACCTCTTGGATATGATCCCCATTTTATACAAGAGGAGATAGGTTATGTGAAGTTTCCAAATCACATAGGCAATAAATGAAGGAACCAGGACTAGATCCCAGGAACCCAACTCTTTTATTTTTAGTGTGGAGAGCATCTGCTGGCACTCAGCCTTCTTCTGAATTGAGTTCTTTAAAAATGGATGGTGGTGAAAGTAGCACAACATTGTGAATGTAAATTAACAGCACTGAATTATATATTTGAATGTGGTGAAAAGGGGAAATTTTAGGTTATAAATATGTTACTAGAATAAAAATTAAAAAAACAAAACAAAACAGGACTGTACAACACAAACAGTGAACCCTAATGTAGACCCTGGACTATAGTCAATAGTACACTTAATTATTCATTCATCAATTGTAACATTGGTACTGCAGTAATGCAAGGTGTGACTGGTGCTCTGTACATTCCTCAATTTCACAAGAAAAACTCAACTTTTGTTTGCATAATAAGCTTGAGCTTCCCTAGTCTTGTCTTTTGAAGAGTAGCAGGACTAAATAAATTGATATAGACAAAGTATTTAGGTAATATTTTGCCAGCTCCTGCATAATTGAAATTGAACTAGTACAAAACAGTAATATCTGAGCTAAATAAAGCTAAGATTCTTATGGGTTTTGTTTCACAGATGAGAAAACAGGAGCAGTGAGAAATAAAGTGCTTTTCCCTAAGTTTCAGGACGAGTTGGAGGGGGAGCTGAAGAGAATTTTGAAGGCGAGGCATTTCTAGTTCAGTTCCCTATCCACTAGGCAACACTGCCTCGTTGCTTTCACAGTTGTTTATATTTGGTTTAACAGCAGTTTTCATTAATGCCTCCTAAATGATTGAAATATAGTTTTAAAAACCTGAATTGTTACAACTGCATTGTTACCTTTGTCTTTATTAGTAAAACAATCTTTTTTCTTGTTTACTCTGTTAAGTGCTAATGTAAATAACAGCTTTTATTTAGCATATTTTTGCTGACTGTTTTTACACTTTTTTGCTACCTCTAGCCTAACCATATTTGTCTCATTCTTTTGCAAATCTTCTAATTCTAAATTAGATGGGGCTAGGATCTTTTCTAAAAGGAATTGTACTTCAGTGTTCTTGTTTTCAATTCTAATTAAAGCGCTCAACTCCCATGCACTTACACTTTTGTGTATTCCATTGCTGACACACAAATGCTATTGCAGCTCACACAGGAATAATTTTAATATAATTAAAATGATCTAATATTTCAATTGTTTGCTGAAAAACTAAGTGTATTCTCTTCAGACACTCATCAGTTTAACTTTTAGATAATATCAAAGAAAATGTGTCATCTTTCTAATCTCACAGCTGATAAAGAGTAGTTTATTTTTATTCTTGATGATGATTTAAATATTTTTTTCCTCCAGCACTTCCTGATTGCTTGTTTAAAATTACAATTCTGGTGTTAATAAGCTGTATAGTTCTAAGAAAAGTCACTTAATCTCCTCAAGGCTTTTGTTTCCCCAAAGGAAGGCATATTAGAGCAAGGCTCCCTGCCTGCCTGTGGTATAGGGCTTCAGCCTCCAACTCTCTCCATCTCGGTTACAGAGGCTGAAGGGCCCCCACCCTCTCCAGTTAAAGCTTCCACACAGGGCCAAATTAGCACCGGAGTGGAGGCATTTGTGTAGTCCATTTCTCTCACTCAGCGATCCCAGGAAAGGAAGCGTAAAACCCTGTACTCTCAATTGTTGCACGTTTCTGTTTTGGGCACAAACTTTGGTGCCCAATGGCCACAAGGAGCAAATAGGGCCTTCATCATCTCTTTCAATAACAAGGTTCAGCCTCAATTCCAGCATAACTGAAATATAGACATCAGCTCCTGAACAAACAACAACCTCACTTTCTGGAATGACATAAATAAGAAGTTACCAGATTATTAACCTGAGGTAAGAGCTACAAAGAACATGAACCAAAGTGAAAGTGCAAAAGGTAATTTCATTCCTAGTCTATCAGCAACGTATGCCACAGGGACCACTTTGGGTCTGATCTCTCAGCAACCCCCAGAGCCTGCTATCCTGGCTCACACACAGGACGCCTCTCACAGAATGGGTGTCATGGCATTCTCCCACCTTCTCCTCAGTCAGCTTGATGAATGGCCAAGCTCTGTTTTTACACAGTTTCCAGCAAGGACAGCAGCCCATCTCTGCTCAGAGCTTTGTTGGCATTTCTTTTCTTCTGCGGCACCTGCCATTATTCATTTACTTACAAGAACAGTTAAAAACAAGAGAAACAGATGTTGTTGAGCTCATCAAACTGTGCACTTTTCTTCAGTTGAATCTCACCTAGCTTCAAACAGGAATAAGATGTTCTTTCTGCTATGGATGTTCTTCTACTGCTGATTTCTAATTCCTATGATTTTCCCAGGTCTCAGTTCAGAGGTACTAAAAGGCATAAAGTCTTCAGTAAACTGTGTCTATATGAGGGCAAGACCTTCTTTTCCTGAAGGAGAAGAGACTTTAGGAATGGATAGTGATTCCTTAAGAGCACATCAGACTTCCCCAGAAAAATATAATAATAGAAGCATAGAATTTTACAACATTAAGGAATCTGTGATATTCAAAGAGTTTTTTTTTGTCGTGAACTGCATTTTCCAACAAAACTGGATGCTATACAGTGTAGTTTGAGAGTACTGTCTAAGTGTCCTAGGCTGCTCTAACAAAGTGCCACAAATTGAATGTCTTAAAATAACAGGAATTTATTGCCTCACAGTTCTAGAGACTAGAAGTCTGAAATCCGTAGGCGAGAATCTTTCCATGCCTCTTCCCAACTTCTGGTGCTTTGCTGGCACTCCATGGCTTCAGTTTCTGCTTCAGTTGTCGCATGACATTCTCCCTATGTCTGTTTGTCTCTATCTAATTCTGCCTTTTTTATAAGGACACCTGTCATGCCTCATCTTAACTAATAAGATCTTCAAAAACTCTTTCCAAATAAGGTCACATTCACAAGACTGGGGGTTAGGAATTGAACATGTCTCTTGGGGGAAGGGGACACAATTCAACCCATAACAGATGCTATCAACCTTTAATTAGTTTCCTCCACTAGTTCTTACAGAGTTTTTTCGTACAGTCATTCAGGTCTTCCCACGAGTTGTCAGTTTGATAGCCAAAAGAGGTGTTCTATCTCCAAAACATGAAAGTTTAAAGGGAAACACTGCAGGATACTCTTTCTTATTGCCGTTTCAGTGGAATCATAGAAACTCAAATCCAACATAAATAATCTAAGGCACAATAAGAAATGACTAGAAAAAAGCATGTTCAGGAATTTATAATAGTCATAATTCATTAAACACTAACATATGCAGATTCTGGATGAGATTCATTAAGTCAACAAATATGTATGGAAGAAAGACATACTGTGTACCAGGCTTTGTTCTAAACTCTAGAGATACAACAGTAAACAAAACAAAGTTCTCTACTTGCATGGTGTGGCAGGCAGCCTAAAAGATGGCCTGCAATGATCCTCCCTTGCGCAATACTCTCCCCTTGAGTGTGGGTGGGACCCAGGGACTCAATTTTAATGACTAGAATATGGTAAAAGCATAGTTCAGAGGTTAGGTTACAGACTGTGGCTTCCATCGTGGTCTACTCTCCCATGCTCCTGCTTGCTCACTCTGAGGAAAGCTAGCTGCCATGTGATGAGTTGTTTTTAGAGAGGCCTATATGGTAAGGAACTGAGGGAGGCCTCTGGTCAACAGCTTCTGAAGAACTCAGGTCCTTCGTTCACCTGCCTGCCAGGATCTGAATCCTACCACAACCATCTGAGTGAGCCTGGAAGTGGATTCTCTCCCAGTCTAACCTTTAGATGAGATCACTGTCCCAGCCATAAGGTGCAACTTCATGGGAGACCTTGAGCCATAAGCACGTAGCCAAGCTAGCCTGGAATCTTGGCACACAGAAGCTGTCAAATAATAATTGTTGGTTGCGTTAAGCAACTAAGGTTTGGAATAATTTGATATGATATATAAAAATAGATAATACACATGGAGAAAAAAATGCGAGGAAGGAATATAGGTAGGGCTGGCAAGGTAAAGTGAGGAGCAAATTGAAATTTTAAATAGCATGATCATAGAAGGGAGCTCACTCATATAGTGACATTTAAGCAAAAACCTAAAGTAGATGAGAGAGCAAGCCATGATGATATCTGGGGAAAAAAGATTCTGGGGGAAAAAAGGAAGAACAAGTACAAAGGCCCTGAGGCAGAAGTGATTCTTATATGCTTAGAGAGTGCAAGTATGCAAGTATCTGAAGAGGAACAGGTGATAAAGAAAGGAGGAAATGAGACCAGAAAGACAAGGGGGAAAGCTTGTGTGTGTGTATGTGTGTGTGTGTGTTTTGTGTCTGCACATTGTTTTTCGTTTTACAGGAGAGGAACTTACTGTGCTGGTAGTCCCTTGTAAAGACTTTGGACTTTTGTAAGCATAAGATGGGAAAATTTGTATGGGTTTTTGTTAAAGATTGTACCAGGTGGGGAAGTCAGCCAGAAGTCTAAACAGGAGATGAGACATAATACAAATCCAGTATAATTTAATTTACTTCTTAAAACAGCCCTGAGAAGTAGATAGCACTACTTCTATTTGACATGTAAGGAAACTTAATTCAGAATAGTGGAATACCTTGCCCAAGGTCATGTAGCTACTTCCGGGAAAGAGTAAGGTTTGAATTCATGCCCTTCCGCCTCCAAATTAGAAGCTTTATTCTGGAGTAATAGCCAGCATTCTTTCCCCTCCCAATGTGTAAAATCCTGAAAGAAATACAAATTGGAAAAAAAGAGAAAGGACAAGTAAGAAATAGGATGACTTGAAAGGAGGGAAATTATCTAATGATTCTTCACAATAGAAGTGGCTGGTAAGTACTTTTTGACTTCTTATAAAGCAGGAAACATTATACATGAAGAGTACAGCCTAAGTTAGGTGACTTATCTTAAATCACTGAAGTCAATAGAGGAGACAGCAATAGAACTCAGTTCTCCTAACACTCAATTTCTTGTTGAACCACCAGAGAACACTCCTTTCCTAGTAGTTCACCTTTGTAAGGTACTTTGCTAATAAAAAGTGCTATTATTACATGGGGCCTTTTTTCAAAAAAATTAAGACAAAAACATTTCTAAAACAGTTATAATTGATTATGTCATCCCTGTTCTTTAAGCTGCTGAAGTTCACCAAATTATAGAGCACTAATAAATGAAGATAGTGCTTCATTAACGACTTGAGACATTTTCTGAAATGAATTAAAATTAACAAAAGGATCTAAAGGGTGAAATGCAAATCTTCTGAAAATTCTTTTCTGCAAAAGTGTTCAAAAGCTCAAGTGATTAATACAGCAGTAGATTTGGATAAATTTAAAACAATACATGACTGTACTTTGAAATAAAATAAATGACATGGTTTCACATACATAATTTTTAATGTCCAGACACCTATTGCATCATATATTTTAGCTGATAACATTGTGTCAGTGTAGAAACACAAGGAAAATAATTTCTTTCCTCTACCAAATCTATCTTATTTCTCTGAAAAATATATTGTTCCTAGCTGGATGGATGATCTTTATTACATAAAACCTCTGGTCAAGTAATACTACCTGCTAGGTACTGACACTGACTTACAGTGCTTCTAGTTCTCATAGGCATTTCTAAAAATATGATTTGCCCCATTTAGAAAAAATGCAGAACCTGACGGTCAGAGACAATTATCACATAACTAAGAATGGGGAAAGTCAGGATTTCTACCCTGATCATCCGGTCTCCAAAATTAATATCTTTTCAACTAAGCCTTCAGTTAAAGAGCACGAATTCTGAGTCATTTGCTGTTTTTTTTCTGGTTTTTGTTTGTTTCGTGTGTGTGTGTGCACATGTGTGTGTGCGTGTCCTCAAAGTAATTTAACCTTACATAATTGGTTGTTTACATCTTCTCCTTCTCAGGTATAAAACACAAAGGGTAATTGAAAGATGCTGTTTGAGCTCTCAATCTAGATTACTCAGCACAACCTTTCATGAGGTTTTGTTGCATGAAGAAACCTTTTCAAAGTGTCCTTCAAGAAACTCAGCTGTAGTGAGATCTTCTATACTATTATTGTTATGCTTTCACCTGGTGTATTAGTATAATTTGTTATTTATCGTTCAATCAAAATCTGGCTGATCAATCCAAAGAGTGTAGCTCAATGATTAGCCATGGCTTTTTCCATATGTTGTTTTCTCTTCAGAGGCCTCTTAGCATCTCCAAAATAATCTTCCACTGTATTCCTAGATAGTCTTTTTTACACACATGGCTGTCTTCCTGGAAAGGTTGACTGCTTGAATAAAGAGTAAACTCCCTGAATTTAAATTTTTTTTAAATTAAAGAATTAATTTTACTTTTACTTCTATGACTCAGTGTACTGACTGGCATATAGTAGAGGCTCAAAAAGTGTTTGCTGAATGAGGAAATGGAATACTAATTTAATGTAAATAAAAAAGATCTATTGCTAGGAATCAAGAATTTGCTTTCTTTGTAAAAACTAAAATTATGAAAATTTAAGGAGTGGTCAAATAGTGTGCGATCATTCTTAGAACCAGTTTAAGATCACCAAAATTCTTTTGTACATATAATAAAGGAGACTAACTTGTTTAGATCCAACATACTTCAAAACAAATATTTTGGAATCCTCTGTTGAAAACACACTTTGCCCCTCTACAACTCCAAGTTTTCCATTATACAATCCTGTTCATTTAATTATCCCTTGAGCACCACCTGGTTGAGAATCTTATCTCAACAACGGGTATTAAGTACAGGAAATCTTATTTTTCATACAGGCAGAAAGTTTGCCTTCTCCATTTTCTCCTGTGGAGCTGATGTTAAATCAATGTCACAGGACAAGGTAGCACCACACATATCTCCTTCTATCCCTTATGGGGATGAGCACAAACATTCATTCCTAAATATTTATTTAGCTCAGTAGGTGCTGTTGTTAAGTTGTCTTATTCTGCTATTACTTATAAAGTTATCTAAAATCTCCTCACCACCACCTTCCATCCCTTGTCATTTATTAAGATTAAGAGTCAGGTGAAATTGGAAGAAGATGAGATAATCTTAGCTTATGAAATTTGTAAAGCATCTCTCTGAGTTGGGCTTGAATTGAGCCATTTTTGGATTTGTATAGCATATTATAAACCATGTGTCCAAAATAGCTCCTAAAATTCTAGCAATGAATATTTCTTCCTTTTTTAAAGTTTTCTCCAGAACTAAGGGCAATAGCTCCTGGGGTGGTAAGTCTTGGAAAATTAACTCTCCTTGATTTTTCGTGTACTTTTCTCCCAAGTTTCTTCTGAGTCTATGGTGTTGTTCCTTAGAATGAATCTCACTTAGCTACAGACAATAATCAATCTCCCCTTTTTTGTTTACTTCTTCAAAAGCCTCACTTCCTGTGAAGAACAGTCTAGAAAGCCAATAAATCCCATTACTAGAAGAAAACAGATCTCCAATGTATATTCTATCCTGAATGAGCAAGGCTTGTGAAACTGCCACCACATTAGTTACACAGAAACTGTGGAATGAAGCATACAAAGTCCTGAAAGACACATATATATTGATGTAGTACAAAGGAGGATAGAATTAATTCTGTTCCCGAGAAAACTTTGAAAGAATTGTTCTTTGTCCCTAAAATCTTTCTATCCCTTGTCCACCTGGTGATGTCCAGCTACTCTTTCATGTCCAACTCATATTCGCTGCTTTTTAAGACTTGCTTGGCCCTCTCTCAGACTCAGTTAATAATCTTCTGTCTCTTCTGTGCTACCATTATTTTTTGTTCATACAATATTTATATGCATGTTGCAGTAGATTGAATTATGTACCCCAGAAAGGACATGTTCTTAATCTTAATCCCATTCCTGTAGGTGTGAACCCAATGTAAATAAGGCCTTTTGAAGATGTTATTTTTAGTTAAGATGTGGCAAACTGAATCAGGATGGGTCTTAATCCTATCACAGGAGGTCTTATAAAGAGAAAGTCAGGGCAGGAGCTGAAAGCTAGAAGTCTGTGGGGACCCGAAAGAGAAAGGAAAGGACATCATCATGTGACAGAAGAGTCAAGGAACCCCAGGATTGCCAGCCAGCCAGAATGCTACTGAACCAAAAGGAATTGAGTCTTCTAGCCTCTGAAACTGTGAGACAACAAATTTCCATTGTGTAAGCCAACCCATTGTTTGATGTTTGTCATAGCAGCCTGGTAACAAAGACACTGGTTATCCCCAATTGACTGTGAACACTTTTTTGAAAGAGCCATATGTTATTCCACTTTTTTCAGTAGATGTTTGTGAGAACAAGGGTGAAAATGGAGGTAAGGAGGAGCCACCAAAGAAGGGAAAGAAGAACAAAAGAAAGAAGGAAGAGGAGAAAGAAGGAAAACTTATTAGGATTTAGGTTTGCCCTCTTTGTGTTACCTGTCTGTGGGGCTTCGGCACATGATGTTAAATGCTTTGTTTCTGTAGCCTCAAAATCAAAATAATCTTCGAAGAACATGTGTTTAAAAAATTCCATCCATTCACACTGGTTCTAATTCACTGATTAAGAATTATTAGAGCTCAAATAACAAAAATTAAAATATAATTTCTCTCTTTTTCTTTTTTTTCCCCTATGACTGTCTTTGTATTTTGATGGGTAATGCTAGCCCTGAAAACCGTTAGGTAAATTTAAACAAAGCCTCTTTCATTGACGATTCACAACAACAAATTTGAAAAGGAAAAAATAGCTTAACACATTTTGTGGGAATAAAAACAATGCTGTATGTATCTGTACTGGAGATTTGCATTGGAAAGTTTATTCGCCTTATTTGGGTAAGAACAAAGCACTTTGAACTGCCAGAAAAGATTTATCACATAGGGGCTATAATCACTGAAGGATTAATCATTGGTACATTCACAGGGAGGAGGAATCCTTCTCATCCCTCCATCCATCGACTCATCCACTTTTCTGTGGTAGATTGACTGCATTACTGGCTTGCCCTGGTCTTTAGGTTCCCACCTCTGAGTTTACGTGAGCTTTTAATTCAGGCTTTATCTCTGTCCAGTTCACTATGTTGTCTCCCCAATCCGGTTACCAACGGATTTTATAATCCGATGAGAATATATATATATTAACCTAAAGACTAACAGTAACATAACATCAGAAGGTATATTTTGAAGTGTCCCACATATAAGACATCTACAACTCTTTTCATTCCTATGCAAATTTTCTACTGTTAGTGTACTTTTATTGTCAAGTCTATATTCTATTTAATCTTATTTATCAAGTATATTATTTATGGATTTACTTTTCTTCAAACTAAAATGTCATAATCTGTTTCTGCTTAATATGTGATAATTAGTACAGAATGTAGCACTGGATAAAGGAACAAAATAAAGGAGAGACTTGGCAGTTATCCAGTTTATTTGATTACTTTGAAATGTTGGTCTCTATAATTCAATCTCCACAGTTTTATTTTTTGTACTTGATTTATATGATCCAATCATTTGCTAATTGTTAAGGAGATAATTATCCTTTATTGTAAAGCAAGTAAAGTCTCCAAAGCACTGGGTTTCATGCTCATGTGCATGATAAATTGTGATGGTTTATAATGTTTAGACAGTGACAAAATCATTGAAGGTGTCATATAGAAAGATTCAAAGCCCTGGGGAAGCTATTAGCAATTTAGTTTTTCAATGCATGTGGGAATATTTATTCCATTTTCCTAAGATAATATTATGGATGTGTTTAATAATATGAAAATATCTCAGCTGAGATAGTGGGCACTTCTGATGTGTGTTCTTGACCCTATTATGCTACAGAGTTAACACAAGGGCCTTATGTTATTCTTAAGTAGATAGCTATAACAGCCAATTTATACAGAGGTTGATTACTTCAGCCAATGAAAATAGAATAAACCGAAAAAGTTAATACAGAGTCTGATGGAACACCAACCTTTCAAATCACTTCATGGTTCTGAGACAAAAAAAGAGATTTAAATTCTAGCCATGGAAATTACCTCTGATAATTTAAAAAAACATATATATATATATATATATATATATTCATAAAAAACTTTGATTTTGGCCAAGACATTTCACATCTCTTGGCTTCAGCGTCTGTGATTGGGTTACGTTATGAAATTTTTACAGTTCCTTCTGGATCTAAAATTATTTATTATATCATATCATATCATATCATATCATATCATATCATATCATATCTTAATATATTGATAATCCACTCATTCAGGAGCTACTAGAGTTGTCCTGAACTGCACATGGTGATAATACTTAAACAAATGATGGTTATACATAAGCAAATTTTGAAATTTCAGGTAATTGCATCAATAACAAAGATGAATTTCACACTGCTAAAACCTTTCCATAATCATGTGATGTGATCCTCTATAAAAAATCTTATGAAATACATCCTATTACCCGCAATTTTGCAGGTGAAGAAACTGAGGCATTGAGAGTGTGAAAACTATCCCAAATTTGGTTGCTTAGGAGCCATGATTTGAATTCTGGTCTCAGACTTCAAAGTCTATAAATTCTGCTTCATGGAGAACAAGGTATTGTTTATGAGAATTTGTTCCCGGGGACTACTGAATTAAGATCCACCAAATAGGCTGTGAGCATTGTGTTGATTGGTAGAGCCATCTTTTCCATCCTTTTCCAGAGGAAATATTCTAGAAACCCTTTTTTGGCTTCGGGAATTGAAATACTCTTTATACTCATGAACCAAACAGGTCAGACTACAGGGCAGTAGTTCCTTCCCGGATTTCAGAGTGATGGGAGTTCAAATTAGTAGACACAGAATATGACTGTGGTGCACTGACTGTCATATGGAAAATGCCAAAATAAAGAAAAGACATTTCTGTTCTTGTGGATAGTTTTTCAGGTTTGTATTCCCTTTTTAGGGTATTCATTTAAAAGCCTAAAATTATGGGTAATTTTCATTTTCAAATACCAGTGTCTTCATTCTTTGATTGCCTTGGAAATATGACATAGCTACTATTTTTCTACCTTTGAATTAATTCTTTGCCTCCTAAATATTTTCTTTCCTGGATTTTAGGTTGGGGTTCAGTTATAGATTTTATAAGTTAAAATTGGGAGGGAGGAATTAAAGGTCAGAACGGAATGATGAAAAACTTCACGAAATTTCTCATTTTTACGATGTTTTCTGTTAAACAAATTGAAGACTGTATATTGATGATATAAATATACATATAATTACTGCTATAATTATACATGTGATTGCTACTTAACTTTATAATGCATTGTTACCATGGAACTGAGAGATTTTAATGTTAAAAGAGTTTTTCTTGATATTAATTTCCTTCCATTTTATGGATTTTTTTAGTAACATGTTTAAGGGAAAAAATGCCAGCTTTATTGTGGCATTTATATATTTGTATACATAATGATCATTTAGATTCTATTTAATATTCTTGCAATTGTGATGTGAGTTTTCAGCTGTTTAAAGAATTGTTGTAATTTCCAAACTAGATTTAATATTCACCTTTCCTTTCTAATTGTAAACATCTAGAAATGGCTCTGCAGGGTCATTTTTTTTTTTCTTTTTCCAATACCCTAATGAAGAGGCCTAGGATTCAGAAATGTGTTCCTGCTCAGGTAGTCTTATGTAAAACAAATAATTAGTTATATTTTCCACCAGGATAGTATGATTTATGAAGGCCGCTTTATCACGGGGTGTGTTTCTTATACTCTTATTTTTAAAAAGCTCATTTCATCTTAGGTATCTCCCCATCCACCATCTGCTTTTTTCATTTAAAAAGAACCGAATATCTTATACAATTTTTTCTATTAATGTACCTAATTATTATAAATACATCTTTGAAATAACTCTATTACCTTTAAAAAAAAACAAAAAACAGATTATTTTTCCCCTAAATAATAGAAACTATATCATTGGTCCAACTTCCAAGGTCAAAAGCAAGCAGAGAGCTGAGCTAGCTGGTAAGGTCTTGTAGAAGTGTGACGCAGACACTGCCTGGTAACATGCCAACAGTGCTCCCTGCATTTGACTCTATGACTTAAATCCTTTAAGTGATTTCCTTTCTCTATTTTATCCCATGTGTGTGGTGCAAACATAAGGCTGCAATCGGATGCTGTAACCCTGTCTGCCAGTTGCAGGAGAGACTTCCCTCTTTGACTGTAATGGGAAGATTGAGTTTCTAATCACTGTTTCTGCTACCCTCATTCTATAAAATTCACATTTTTCTCCTCCATTCCTGACTGTTGGCACCTTACTCTCTCTAGGAACTGCAGTGCTGTCCTTCCTGCTTCTGCCTTTGGCTGATTTCCCAATAGGGGAAGATAGAATTAGCACATACTCCCTGAGGCGGACGGGAGGGAACCCAGCAGGGGTGCTTCCTTAGTTCCTTCAACCACTGGCAGGGATAATTCACAAAGGCACCCCTGGAACCAGCTAACATTGTATTTTGTGATGAGTAGTACCAGTGCCTCTGTATTCATGTATAGCCAGCCCAAGGGAAATAATACACAAATATTAATTATTTAGAGATAATAATATGTGTTCAACTCTTGATCTGTGTGTACAACTCCCATTGATATTCCATTAGGAAAACAAAAACACATTCACAGTCAGTGTTTGCCTAACTTATTTTTAAAGTAGTGTGGGTGTCTTCTAAAGGGAAAGGTATAAAGAATTACTGCTTAATAAAGGAGAAACCATGCTTGTGTATAATTTTAATACTTGATGTTATACTACAGACATTAAATTCCCTCTATTCACATAAAAGAAAGCTGAACTTCTTTTGCTTTTTTATTTTCAAGGAAAATCTTCATATTAAATGAGTGGATTTTATCAGGTTTTGCTTTGACATGGTAGACCTGCAGAACAGTCAAGAGCTAAAAAAAGTTATGTATAGGCTAATTATCCATATTGCTAGAGATCAAATCAAATGAAGGAGGTTTAAGATAGTTTTCTTAAGAGTGTTGGGGTGGCTGTGTTTTCTAAATGGTGTAATTTCTCATATTCTCTGACTTTACCTGGGGGGATGATCAATGGAATTTCTAAATATAGTGGTGTCATATGGCTTGCCTCTCTGCTAGCACTGGTTGATTCTTCTCTAGACCTTCCCACTAGATAGATACATAATAGTTCCATCTCCATCTCACATTTCTGTTTCAGTACAATTCCATGCTGACACATCTTCTCTCTGGAGAGAAGAGTGTGGCCTTTTGGTAGCAGCACACATTCTAAGAGCCAGGAATCACTGAGATCTAATCTCAACACCAGGTTCCTCAGTGACTTAGGCAAGTTACTTCCTTTTTCCCTTAGGTTCCAAATCTGTAAAGGAAAGATGACAATGCAATGATAGTGTGAGCAGTAGCTGGTGTTGGTAGTGTTACAGTAATTCTAAATATTATTATCATTACTTCAGCACAGTTGGTTCATTTGAGCAACCTCCCATGAATTCAAATGTGCTAGTTGACAAAACTATAAATACACACGGTATGCACTTTATGCACTCAGGTATATATGCCAACAGTCAATTATTTTTAATTTGGAACATATTTTTCTCTTTTTTAATTTTTAATTTTAATTTTTAAAGAAGTTTTAGATTACATAAAAAATATAGGGGATTCCCATATGCCCTACACCCTCTCCCTCCCACCATATTTTTTTTTAGAAACAGTGCCATTTGTCTTCTAGGTAAGGTTGTGAAGTTCTGTCTATCTCAAGATATGCATTTATAATAAAATATTGAAAAAAGGTGTCTGTTTATTGTGAAGAGGAGATAAATTCATGCTTAATAAGAACAGAATGAGAAAGTAGCAAAGAAGAGTGAAGATTTTCAATGGGATATCTGAAGATGCTGGTTTAGAAATAA
Source organism: Cabassous unicinctus (assembly GCA_029593785.1). Lineage (NCBI taxonomy): Eukaryota > Metazoa > Chordata > Mammalia > Cingulata > Chlamyphoridae > Cabassous > Cabassous unicinctus. Next base: position 29,231 of record JAQZBX010024170.1, read on the forward strand.
TTCAGAAATCATTCAGTCATTTATTATTTAAAACATAATACTTGACTATATCTATGTGCTTGGCACTATTCTAGGTGTTAGATATATAGCAGTGAACAAAACACATAAAGTACCTGTTCTCATGGTGAGACATATGATAAGCTAACAAATATATATTTCAGATAGAGATATATGCTATGAAAAATAACAAATCAAAGTAAAGTATGGATGACTGAGAGTAGGGGGTGCTGTTTTCCAATGTGTGCTCATGGAAGACCTCCCATTATATGATATTTAATTAAAAACCTGAAGTGAGAAAGCCACACATTTGAAGATCTGGAGGTAGAATATTCCAGACAGGGGGAAGAGCAAGTGCAAATGTCCTGAGGTAGAAGTAGAAGTATGTTTGATATATTTGTAGAACAGCCACTGTGTATGAAAGGAATAAGGTGTAGGATAATGTTAGAGAGGTTGTAGGGGTCAGATCATAAAGGGACTTGTAGACTATGGTGAATTCTTCATATTTCATGCTGTATAAGATGAGAAGCAAATGGAGGATATGGTCTGACTTTTTCATTCTGGTAGTTCTAAAGATAATCAGTTGCAAGGGAGTGTGGTAGGCTAAAAATGATTCTCCAAAGATGTCCAAATCCTAATCTCCAGAACCTGGGAATGTTACCTTATATGGCAAAAGGGACTTTGCAGATGTGATTGAGTTAAGAATCTTGAGGTGGGGAGATATCCTGAATTATCAGAGAGTGTCTAGTATAAACACAGGGTCTTATGAGAGGGATACAGGAGATCAAAATGAGAAGTAGGAGCTGAGACAATGGAAGTGATGTGAGGAAGAGTTCATGTGCCAAGCAATGCAAGTGGCATCTAGAAGCAATAAAAGGCAAGGGAACTATCTCCCCCACTCAGAACCTCCATTAGGAGCCAGCCCTACCAACACCTTGATTTTGGTCCAGTGAGACTCATTTATTTGTATTGCATTAAGCCAGTAAGTTTGTGTAATTTGTTGCAGCAGCAATGAGAAATTAATGCACCCCCCAACGTGGGACATGACTCCCGGGGATGAGCCTCCCTGGCAATGAGGGATTAATACCAAGTGCCAACTGGCAACATGTTC
>JAQZBX010024171.1:0-30339 GCA_029593785.1 Cabassous unicinctus
CATTGCTACTAACCATAATCTATAGTATACATTATGCTTTGTACGCTGAACCCCACAATTTTATAAGATTTGCCAAAATGTATAATTGCCTGTAAATGTATATTGCCATCATTGCAATTTCATGTAGAACAATTCCAATGCCCAACATTGCCCCGTGTTACACCTATTCTTCCCTCTCCCTCCCCTCAGAACCACTGGTGACCACTGCATTTATATCAATGTTGCAAGTTCTACCATTACTTGCATAATAATAACTCTACTTTAGTCCATAGCTGCAATCCCCACTTTTTTGCTCATTCCTCAATTTTGAGGATTTTGGGATGGTGATATCTGCTCTGCTGTTGATTGAGAGGGGTCATAGAACCCATGGGGCAGATGGGTAGAACTGTTTTGCTTTCAGTTGAAGATACTCTCTGTTTTTTGGGATGGTATTGTCTATCATTGTCCTTTTGTTAGTTTTCCTGGTTGAGTCTAATGAATTGAATGGTAGGTGTTGGCTGCAACTCTGTTGTGATTCAGGACCCGTCATATGATCAGCCAGAAGATTTAACTCTCTGGGACACATGTTTAATGGGTTTAGTGTTAATTATACGTTCAAATCAAAGGGACATAACCATAAGTAGGAAAATTACAAATGGGTCTAACTCCAATACATAAAGGGGGTGGTTATCATCTATCCAAAAGCAAAGCCCACTCATAGTGTGCTGAATTCCTGAGGTTGTAGGCCCTGCCTATAGTGTCCAGATGTCTCTAGAGCCATCAGGATACCCCCTGCTTGAGGCATTTTTTACACTGGCAGTCAGTGAGATCCTCTTAAGAATTGCATAAGCATTACCTCTGGAATAACTTTCCAATTTCTTTTTCAATATAAGCATTGAGTGTTATAAATTTCCCTCTCAGCACTACCTTCACTGTATCCTGTAGGTTTTTTTAGGAGGTACAGGGAATTGAACCCAAGACCTCAAACACAGGAAGCAAGCACTCTGAGCTATACCTGCTATCCTACCATAGGTTTTGATATATTGTTTTCTCATTTTCATTCATCTTTAGGTATTTAATTATTTCTCTTACAATTTCTTCTCTCACCCACTGTTTATTGAAGAGTGTGTTGTTTAACCCCCATATATTTGTGAATTTTCCCTTATTCTAACAGAAAAAATCCCAATAAATTGAATTAATTGGTATTTTTCCTTTTGGAGTAATGAAAATATTCTAAAAGTGACTCAGGTGATGACAGCACAACTCTGTGATGAATTTGAGAGCCACTGAGTGTACACTTTGAATGGATTGGATAAAATATGGGAATGTATGAGCTAAGGATTTCAGTGGTGAAAGATGGACTGTGGTTAACCAAAGAAATATGAGAACATTATCTGATGGACTATAACAAGTATATAATACAAATACAGGGTGTCTATAACTGGATGGCTTGGGGGGAATATATATCCAAATATAAGACTTTGGCTATAGTTAGTAATGATGTTTTGATGATGCTCTTTCATAGCTTATATCAATTGATTCACAATAATGTAAGGTGGTAGTGGTGGGGCAATGTATGAGAGCACACTCTATGACTTTGATTGGGGAGTTCAATCCATTAACATTCAGTGTTACTAGTGTAAAAGTATTGCTTACCTATTCCATTTTATCCCTTGGTTTTCTGTTGTCATAACTTACTATTGACTGTCTTTTAACTCTTTCAGTTTCTCTTACTTATAATCTTAATAATCTTATAATCTTAATTTCTATTCTCTTGCCCTTGTCTTTTCCTTTTGGACTGTACCCCACTCTTTAACATCTCTTGTAGGTCTGTTCTCCTGGAAATTAACTGTCTTGGGATTTTTTGTCTGTGAAGACATTAAACTCATCTTTATTTCTGAAGTACAAGAAATCTTGGCTGGCAGTGTTTCTCTCTCAGTATCTTAAATATATCACACCACTGCCTATTTGCCCCCATGGTTTCTGATGAGAGATTGGCACTTTGCCCTACTGAATCTCCCTTTAAGTGATATATTGCTATACTCTTGCTGCTTTCAGAATTCTCTCATTATTGCTGGCATTTAAAATTCTGAGTAGTAGATGTATCATTGTAGGTCTATTCAGATTTATTTTATTTGGGGTACATTGTCTTTTTTAAATATTGCTACCATGCCTTTCATAAGACATGGACAAATTTCCCTCAGTGTTTTCACAAATATTTTTTCTGCCCCTTTTCTATTCTTTTCTCCTTCAGGGAAACATATAATGCATATGTTTGAGTGTTCCATGCTATCATTCAACTCCCTGATATGATGTTCAATTTTCTCCATTCTTTTCTCTTTCATTTCTTCTGTCTTTTCAAGTTCAAATACTCTGTGTTCAAATACTCTATTTGTGTACTCAACCTATTTACATCTGCTATTATTTGCTTCTAACATATATATTTTTTATTTTTTTAGAGATACTTAGATTACATAAATGTTACACAAAAGTTATAGGGATTCTCATATGCCCAACCTCCCACACTTCCCACAACCTCCCACATAAACATCCTTCATTAGTGTGGCATGTCACCTACAATGGATATACACATCCTGGGGTTTTGCCATTTAGCATGTGCCATAGTTCACATTGTAGACCACACTCTCTTCCACACAGTTCTGCATGTAATATGATGATATAAAATGGCTTATATCTGTCATTGCAATGTCACTCAGGACAATTCCAAAGTTCTAAAAAGGCCCCTGTCATCCATTGTGACTTTCATTCCCAAAAGCTCTGCTACTATATTGGTATTTTTTCAAATTTTTCTTTATGCTCACACTGTGTTATCTTTTAACTCTTTAGTCATATTTTCCTTCATTTAATGAAATTGATTGAGGAGTTTTGTGTGAATATCCTGTTTCACACCTGTATTTGTAGTTTGTTCACTTGGCTGGACCATATCTTCCTGTTTCCTGTATGGCTTATTATCATTTCTTGATTATGTTGGTGATTTTACTCTTTTAATCAATTTCTCTCTCTTGAATGCTGGTTTTATTTCACAGGTCTTCTTTGATTTTTAGTTGAAATTTTTTCTAAAACTTTGAGATTTTCCTGTTTAAGTTACCAAAAGGGGCAGGTATCCACTAATAGGGAAAAAACAGGAGGCACACTCTTTGACTTACTTCAATTTCTCAGCTGACCAGCAGACAACACTCTTTGGCAAACTCTCCCAAGGAGATGAATCCTTCAGTTTCCACTGACTAGCTCATCAGAGCCAGTGATTTAAAACCAAGTTATCCTGCTTAGGTATGCATAAGTGAAACCTCTGGAAAGAACCTCCATACTCACTTTGAAATCTCTTAGTCATAAAAACTCATTTGTATTTACCATTTCACCTTTTTGGTCAAGGTCTTTTCCAGATGTATTGCTAGTTGGTGCTCGGTAATAATCCCTCAATGCCAGGGAGGCTCATCCCTTGGAGTCATATCCCACACTGTTGGAGGGCAGTGGTAATGCATTTATATGCTGAGTTTGGCTTAGAGAGAGGCCACATTTGAGCAATGAGGAGTTTTTCAGGAGGTAACCCTTAGGCATTATATGATACTAGGCTAACTTTCCATTTCACAAGAAAAGGTTCATAAGTACAATCATCAATATGCAATGGTCTGTCTTCCTTTACTAGGTACTGCCCATATACTTGGGAGATTTTTTCTGTTCTATTAGAGAATATAGCAGGACTCCCCAAGATGGCAATTAAATCTTCTTTTAGTTATTATGTGGATATCCACCCACCAAGACAATGTCCCATGAACACTTGAATATATTCATATGCCTTAGAGGTATTTCTCAGGCAAATACTGCCTCAATCAGTAGGACTCCTGAGGGCTTTAAAGAAATTTAGACACTATAATCAGGCCAGACAAACTCAGGAATTTGTCACCCTCTCAGTGAGCCTTATTTTGGAATATATGGCCCCCAGTGTAACAGAGTTTGACTCATTTATAGTTTCTCAACACATGGCTATTTTGCCCCTTTTAATTGAACCCATAATTAACATATACTTTTAAAGTATATGTCCCAGATACTTAAATCTTTGGTCTGTTCATGTACCATTTGAGCCTTGAGTCTCAGAAGAGTTGCAAAACCTACTCTTTGGACTTACACAGGACAACCAATGAGATGATGATGAACAAAACCCATCCCAAGGAACAGAGAGTGTCTGCAACTGCAAGCAAGATAGCTCCATCCATTGGCCCCATGGAATTTAAACCTCCTCTCAGTTGGAAACAAAGTGGGCATCACCATCCCAAAGTCCTCAAGATTAGGAAATGAACAATGGACTAAAGTAGACTTATTATTATTCTATTATAGACATATTATTATTCTAGCAATGGAAGAATTTTTATTACTGATATAAAGGCAGTGGCCACCAGAGGTTCTAAGGGGAGGAAGAGGTAAGAATAAGTGTAACATAAGGACAGTTTGACATTGAAATTGTCCTGCAAGGCATTGCAATGAAAGTACAGGCCAGTATACATTTTGGCAAAACCTATAAAATTATGCAGGGCAGGGTGTAAAGTACAATGTAAACTATAGTCCATGATTAGTAACAATGATTCAATATGTGTTCATCAATTGTAAAAAACATACTACATCAATGAAAGATGTTAATGGGAAAAAGGTTGATAGGGGGAGGGGTGGGGCATAATAGTAATATCCTATATTTTATGTAACATTTATGTAATCTAAAGCTTCTTTAAAAATAAAAACAATTCAAAAGTCAAGTTATGATAAAGTCACTGAAGCAAAACCACACTCAGCCCTCAGCTCTACTCTTCTTCTCCGAAGGAGGATTAAGCCAAAGGCTTTGATAAAACTGTTTGCCTGTGGGGATAGCATTCCTAGCAACAAGGGTCAATTCACAGATTTTCTTTTTACTCCTTGTCTCACTGTACCCAGTCTATGTTGGACAATGTGTGCCACTCTCTAAGTCTGCAGGTTCCCAAAGCAGATCCCAGGGACAATGTCTATTCTTTCTCCCCTCTTTTCTAAGAGAGCTGTGCTCTGCCTGAGCTACTCAGATGCCATCTTGGAAGAGCCGAGGCCAGGATTTTGAGTCCTCAGACAAGGAGGGAATATAGAATATCTAGGGTGGGTAGGCCCAAGCAGCTGCTCGGGGCTATATGGGTAGCTTGGCTGTTGAAAGTATTCTTAACTATATTTGACATACAAAAATTATGTATAACGTTTAAATTCTTATTCACTTCATACCCAGTATTGACTCCTCAAATAAATAACTGGATAATATGATAACATCTTTGAAATCATTAAGTTTCAAAGAAAACAATTCAGGTTATGTAAACTTTTTATTTTTCAATAATAATAGATTTACAGTAAAGTCACAAAGATAAAACAGCGATTTCTCACATACTCTTCATCCAGTTACACACAATGGTAACATCTTTCATAATTATGGTTCAATAGAGAAACCATTAATTTGACACAAATTGTGTGCTTATAGTTCTATGCCATTTTATCATGTAGATTTGTGTAACCCCGACCACAATCAAGATACAGAACTGTTCAATCACCACAATGCTCTTTCTCATGCTGTCTTTGTACAGTCACCCTTCCACCATCATTAATCCCTTACAACCACTAATCTGTTTTCCTTGTCTATAATTTTGTTATTCAAGAATATTATGCAAATAAAGTCATATAGTATGTAAACTTTTGAGTTTGATTCTTTTTCACTTATATAATGCCATTGAAATCCATCCAAGTTGTTGCATGGATCTATACTTTATTGTTATTCAGTATTTCATGGTAAGGATGTACAAAAGAATATCATTCACCAATTGAAGGATATTTTGGTTGTGTCCAGTATTTACTACAAATGAAGATTTTCAAAATAAATGTGGGCAGGTTCTGTGATATTTTAATAGAGTTTTATTGAATCTGTAGATTGCAGGGATATTATTGCCAGCTTTAATTGCTAATTTCATGAGTCAATTTAACTTGGTTATGGTGTCCAGGTGTTTGATTAAGCAAGCACTGGCCTTATAGTTACATATTTCATAGAAGGATGCATTAGTCACTTGATTGCATTTATGGATGATTACATCTACAATCAACAAAGGAAATTGCCTTCAGCAATGAGAGGATTCTCTTCATCTAATATGTTATAGACATTAAAGGAAGAACTGAGGAATTCAGCAGTCAGGAAGAATTACTATATTTATATTAGCTTGCCAGCTGTTCTTGGGCAATTCAGTGCCAACCTCTTTGGAGTTTCTAACTTTTTGTACTGCCCTACAGAATTTGGAATTGTTAATCCTATGATTATGTGAGTGAATTCCTATTAATAAATCTCATAATATATGCCCTCTCAGTTCTCTTTCCCTGGAGGACGGTGACTAATATATCATATTTGCATTAAATCTTTCAAGCCATGTATAGGCAATTCTTTTTATTTATATAGATCTTCTTTATTTTCTTCTAGCAATGTTTTTAGTTTCTAGTGTACAAACTTTTTACCCCTGGTTAGATTTATTCCTCTTCTCTTTATCATGAAATTTGAGAAGAATTTATATTAATTTTAAAAAATATTTTATAGCATTAACTGTGAAGCTATCTGATCCTGAACTTTTTTTGTTGGGAGATTTTTTATTATTGATTCAAATGCATTACTTGCTATAGATCAGTTCAGATTTTCTATATTTTCTTGAGGCACTTTTAGTAATTTGAGTGGTTCTAGTAATTTGTCCATTATTCTAGATCACTGAAACTTTTCATATAGCATTTACTGTGTAATTTTTTCACCTCCAGGAGAAAGCTTCCTTTCATTTGTTTTCTTTTTTTCTTTTGGAAATCTTGATATATTCTGATTGTGTGTAGAAATTTCTTCCCAGATACTAAGATTATTTAACTAAGATTTATTTAACTTCTCTTTCTTACTCAGTACCCCTCCTTTTTTTACACTTTTCAGTTCTGGAAATTCTCCTTTCTTACAGCACTTCAATTGTTCCCCTTCATTTACCATGAGGATTTTTTGTCTCCATTTACTTTCTCATTGTGGTATCATGTCCTGAGGAGGCAGATGAGGTTAAACCAAAATGTCTGTTTTTTTAAATTTGGTTGATCCAACAATATCAGATACTGGCATAAGTGTGTGCACCTCTTGGTAACAGTTCTTTCATGGTCTCTATTATTTTTTTAAACAAATCAATTTTACAGATACATATTACTAAGGCATACAATTCAATACAAAATGCATAATCAATGGTATTTGCTATAATCACATAGTAGTGCATTCATCACTTAAATATTATTAAAGCATTGCCATTTTTTCAATAATAATAATAAATAAATAAACAGATAAACAAACAAGAAAATTCCTCACTTCTCAATCTCTTTATGATTCCCCCACTGTACAAAGCTGCTGTTTCTGGCTATTCAATCCAAAGTGTATAATCAATGGCTTTTAGTAAAATCACAATGTTGTACATTCACCATCTCAAAAATTTTAGAATAATTTCATTACTCCAAAAAGAAGGACTCCAAACCCTTCTATTATTTTTAAGTACTCCCTTGATAGCAGCTTCTGTTCTTCCCTGAGGACACCTGTCCCTGTGCCTGGATATTAATGGTGTTCTAACACACTGCTGTAAGTGGTTTTATTGTCTGTATTTCTGGCAGGAAGTACCTGGGCCAATTTGCCTCTGCCTCTTAACCAGTGTGGAACTGACTAAATTGGGAGAAATTCAGAGTTGCAGGTCCAGGTCATATATCTACTTTACTTTTTATCCCCATTTTCATTGATTTTTTTTCCCCCTTTCTCTTTGATAAGTCAAAGAAAGACTTCTGGAGTCTTTCTCTAGTCTCCATACGTCTCCAGTGTTCCAAGTAAGTGGGATTTGTCATTTTATGAGTTGTTTCTGAGGGGAAACTTTGCCCTAGGGTGATTTATTTTGCCATATGGATGATTTCCTCCATTTCTCCCTTTAACACTGCTAATACTTGCTTCATAATTTTGCAGCTCCCTTTGTTTTGAAAATGTTTATAATTATTATATTTTCTGTATGAATTTCCAGTTCTAGTAATACATAATATCCTTTTTTCTCTTGTAGTTTTTTAAAAAACTAAAGTCTTTTTCTATTATTATTACAGGATTTTCAGCTCTCTTTTGAATACTATTTATATGGGATTTATCTTATATCCTTTCACTTTCAAACCATTTTTGTCTGCAGATCTAAAATGGGTCCCTTGGGACACCATATAATTGTATGATGTTTCTTTGTCCACTCTACTACTGTCTCTGCTTTTTCATGGGAGTAATAATCCACTTACATTTAAGGTAATTCCCAATAAAGCAAGAATTTCATTTTCCTTTTGTTTTCTGCATGTATTATACATTGTTTTCCTTCATTTCCATAATATATGACTCCTTTTTGTTTAGATGATACTTTATAAGGAGACTTTGAAAATCACATCTCATTTCCTTTGGTGTAAATTTTAGATATTCATTATGGTTATTTTGAGGTTTATTATTCAGTGTTCTCTAGGGAAACAGAACCCAGAAGAGATAGCTGTAAATATTATAGGATATTATAAAATTCTCTCACATGACTGTGCAGTGCAGAAGTCAAAATTCCAAAGGCAGCCTGGAAACCAGGTGGTCCAGTGAAAGTCCTTGATGAGTTCACAGGAGACTGGCTGTCCAAATCAGAGCTGGAAAACTGATTCTGAATGCTGAAATCATTTTTCCTTTTAAGGCATTCAACTGATTGGATAAAATGTCACTCATTACTGAAGGCAATCTCATTGGTTAACTGGAGATGAAATCAACCATCTATGCAATTAATTGGCTGTCAACTAAAGTCCATAAATGCCATCGTTTTACAATTAATCCAGTGCTTGCTTGACCAAACAACTGGGCACAATTACCAGGCTAAGTTGACACATTAGCCATCATAATGTGCCATTATAATTAAACTCTTACATTTATTAACAATTTTGTTTATTTTGATACCAACTTGACTACAAGACCCTACACAAAATCTGTTTCTATGTGTCTCAGTCTTCCTTTTTTAAGTTGTTCTTGTCACAAATTACATCTTTTTTGAATTCTGTGCCCAGTAACTATGTATTATACTTGTTTTAATGTATCTGAATTTTTTCCATGTAAGAATTTAAATATAGCATTACAAATGAAAAAAATACAGCAAAACTGGCATTTAAATTTACCTATATAGTTAATTAAAACACACAGCTTCAAGTTTTGTTTATTGTCCTTTCCATTTAACATGATAAATTTCCTTTTAAGAGAGACCTAGTGGGGATGTACTCCCCCATCTTTTGTTTTTTATTCCAGAAATATCTTATTTTTTCCCTAATATTTCCTGGAGTATTTTGCCAGATAAATTATTCTTGGACAATATATTTTTTCTTTCTTTTCTAAAGACGTCCTCCCACTACCTTCTAGATTCCAGCATTTCTATTAAGAAATCTAATCTTAACCTTACTATGGATCCCTTATAAGTGCCATGTCTCTTTTGTCTTGTTGTTTTGTTTCTATATTCTTGGCTTTCAACATTTTGATAATAATGTAACTTCATGTAGGTGTTTTTTGGTTCATCTTGTTTGGTATTCATTTGGCAACTAGGATTCATATATTCATATCTTTCATCAGATTGGAATATTTTCAGCCATTATCTTTCCAAATATATAATTTTTGTTCCTTTATCACCCACTCTTCTGTGAAATTCCAATGATGTGCATATTGGCATGTTTGATGATGTCTGTTTTCTTTTTTCTTTATTTTTTCTGCTTCTCATACTAGACAATTATTTTCAAGTTGCTTATACTTTTTTCTTCTTCCTCCAGTCTGTTGTAGAAGCCCTCTTTTGATAATCTTATTTCAGCTATTGTACTTCTTAGTATTTCTATGGTTTTTTTTTTCTTTTTTGTAATTTGTCTTATTGTTTAAATTCTCATTTTGTTCATATAGTTTTCCTGGTTTCTAAAAATTATTTGTCCATGTTTTTCTTTAGTTCATTGATGCTATTGAAGTAAGTTGATCAGAGATCTTTGATTTGTATTTTCAGAGACTGAACTTCCTCTGAATAAGTTTCTCTTGCATTACTCTTTTGCTGTGATTTGCCATATACTTTTGTCTCCTTGTATGATTTGGAACTTTTCTTAACAACTGGGTATTCTGAATATAATATTGTGGCTCTCTGGGAATATAATTCTCCCATTTCTGATTTTGACAGAGCTAGACCAAGAACAAGAAAATGGAAAAAGATAAAAGAGAAAGAAAAAGGTAAAAAAATACTTATAAATAGATAAAACACCCAGAAAAAATAAACAACATAAAAGTGAAAATAAATTGCCCTTCCAAATTTCTTCTTTGATGTTACTGGGAAGCCAGAAGGTGGTGCTTTTGGGGACAAAACCTAAGCCAGAGTTCATGTTGATTCCTCATGTGTCTGACAGAGAAAATAAACTCAAAAAAGTGAAAGAAAAAATTAAAAACAAACCATAAATATTTGCACTGGCTCTTTACTTTTTTGTATATGTTGAGGTGAGGCCAGGAATCACTGCTCCTGAGAGGGCCAAAGCCAAGTCTACTATCCACACTGGATCCTGAATGGAACCCTTAGACAAAACAACAGAAAAGAGAAACATGAAACTTATTCAAGAAAATGTTACTGGCGCTTCAAGTCCCAATACATGCTGATTGGTAACCAAAAGTTACCTGAGGTCAGGTTACATATTGGTTGCTCAGAGATTGTCTCAATTTCAACTTTTGGAGGATGAGCTCCCAGACAGCTTTTCCACAGCTGTTTCCATTTCCACATCAGTACCAGCTGCTATGGTAATGGAAATTAGGGACCTGGTCATTGGTTAGAGATTTCATTAACAAAGACTGAGCTCTTGAAAGAGTCTCAGTTTTTCTGGAACCTTTCTAGTTATTCTAAATGTCCATTATGCTTCCAGGGTTATCACATACTTAATTCCAATCTCCTTTTCCAGATCATTTTTTAGTGAAAAGAATAATATCTCAGATTCCCTACTCTACCATTTTGCACCTGTGTTCTGTCCTGGATTCTTTATTTTTGGTCATACATGGTTACTTTTGTATCTCTGAACATGTTTAATACATTTGATTTAAAAATTCCATGACTGTCTATTTCATTTTGGTGCTAGCTTGTCATTTAGCTTACTTTGGCTAGACCACTTATCTCAATATTGACATTTGGCATTTTTAATGATGAGCTTTCCTGCCCTGGCATATAAATGCCACCTGAGCCCAAACCCACATGTGTATCTACTAAACATACCACCACACACCTCAGCCGAAACCCACAACTTTTCCCAAATTATAAGCTAAGCAAACCCTCTGCCTTCAGACCCGAAGTTCTTTTCCATTATCAGATATATTTTTTAAGACTGTTCAATCCTAGACTCTTGTGGTAAATCTACTAACTTCCACTTGTGGACCACCAGAAAAGCACAAGCCTCAGGTACCATTTTCTCTGTTTGTGTGAGCCACTTGAGCTGATCATGCTTCCCATCAACCCCTCATAGCACACCACTTTCTCCAGAAACTGTGAGTATTAAACTATATTTTCTCATGTGTGATGGTCTTGGTTTCCCATGGTGTCGTATTTGACCTCCAGGAAAAAAAAATTAAAAAATAAACTGAAAATAATGTCATTGTCTAAGTACAATGTCTGTTCCTCAAAGACAGTTTTTATCATTTCCTCTATAATGGGGCATACTTCCTTGCTTCTCTGTACATTTCATAAATTTTCTGTTGAAAAGTAGACATTTTGAATATTATAATGTGGTAATTCATGAAAGCAAAATACTTTTTCTTCCATAGGGTTATTTTTTTTTTAATTTTTATGGACTGTTGATGATTGTTTAATGATTTTCTGAACAATTTTTTGTAAATTCTGTGTTCTTTGTCATGTGTTGTCTCTGAAATCTCTGTTTCTATAGTTGTTTTCATCTAGAGTTTTGACATAGACTATCTTGAATGCCAGGAGATGATGATGATGATGAAGAAGAAGAAGAAGAAGAAGAAGAAGAAGAAGAAGAAGAAATATATAGAGAGAGACAGAGAGACAGATAGAGACAGAGAGAAAGACTGAGAGAAATTAAGAAAAAACTATGCAATCTTTGCAGATTTCCTATGGGGTGGCATAATCCTTCAATGCTTAGCTAGTCCCATTTAAAACTCTTTGTTAGCCTATCTTTCCTACCTGGCACATATTAATGTGCATTCAGTTAATAAAATATATTGTAGTAACATATAGTCAACACAAATTTTCCCATTGTAACTACTTTCAAGTGTACAATTTGAAAGGATTAGTTATATTCACAATATCATGTTACTATCACCAACATCTACTCTACTTTTTCATCACCTGAAACAGAAACTCTGTACTTATTAATCACTGACCTCACTTTCCCTTTTTCCTGTCTTCTGGAAAATGATAATCTACTGTTAGTATCTATAATATGAATTTGCATGTTCTAGGTATTTCATAAAAGCAAGATAAAAAAATCTATCTTTCATTTTGTCTTATTTCACTCAATATGTTTTCAAGGTTCATCAGTATTACCACATTTATCAGAACTACATTCCTTTTAATGGTTGAATAATATTCCAGTTTTTGTTTATACCACACTTTGTTTATCCATTTATGTGCTGATGGACATGTGGCTTACTTCCACCATTTGGCTAAGAATATTGATGTACAAATATCTATTTGAGTCCTTATTTTCAATTATTCTTTGTATTGGGAAAAACCAAGAAATTGGATTGCTGGATTATATAATAATTTATGTTCAACTTTCTGAGGAACTGCCAACCTGACATTCACAGTGGGTGCACCATTTTACAATACCACCCACAACATATATGATTTCCAATTCCTCTGCATCCTTTCCAATACTTAGTAATTTCCCATCCTAAAGGTTGTGAAGTGCCATCACACTATGGTTTTGATTTGCATCTCCTTGATGGCCAGTGATTTTGTGAATCTTCTATGTGCTTATTGGCTATTTGTATATCTTCTTTGAAGACATGCTTATTCAAGTCCTTTGCCCATTTTTTACTTGGATTATTTGTCTTTTAGTTGTTGAGGTGTAACAGTTCTTTACATATCATGTCTATTAAACAAGTATCATAATTATTTTCTCCCAATCTGTATGTTGTCCTTCCTTTCTTTGATAATGTCCTTTGATGTACATTTTCAAAAATTTTGAAGTCCATTTATTTTGTCTTTCTTTGCTCATATTTTTGTGTCATATCTAAGAATTTAAGAAACGCTAAGTCCAAGGTTATAAAAGTTTCTGCCTTTGTTTACTTCTAATATTTTCATACTTTTAGCTCTTATAGTTAGGTCTTTTTTCCATTTAAGTTAATGTTTATATATTTGTGAATTCAGGGTTCAAATTCATTCATTTGGATTTGGATATCCATTTTCCCAAAACCCTTTATTAAAAGCACCATTCTTTCCCAATTAACATACTTAACATTTTCTAAAATCAGTTGGCCATAAATGATTGGTTTTATTTTGGAATTTTCAATTTAAATCTATTGAACTATATGTCTATATGCCATTACTGCACTGTTTTGATTACTGTGACTTATTAAGCATTGAAAACAGAAAGTGTGAATCCTCCCATGTTGATCTTCATTTGCAATATTGATTTGTCTGCTCAGGTTTCTTGTAAATAAGAAATGATTATTGTTTCTATAACAATGAACTAAAAATAGTACATTGACTATGGTAAAATCTTGATCACAAAGAAATTTCCACTTGAGAAGAACTGTAAAAAATGTGAGTACAGATGAATAACATGCAAAAATGAGGGTTTAGTATTAAATAAATTCATTTATTGCATGTTTTCCAGAAATAGTACATCATAAATAATGTATACTATATACATAGAATCTTTATATTTGAAGCTTTTTCAAAATATTATCCTTAAAGAAAACATTTCTTTAAAGTGATACTATTGTCAATGTATATCTTAAAATTTAATGCAGTGTATAATGAGAGCTACTGTCTATACATCTTTGGGTTCTTATGTTAATGGATTACCTTAAAAATCTACTGGACACAACTTTTTAGAATTGAGGAGTTGATAACAAAGGAAATGACTACAGAAGAATTTTATAATTTTACCCAATTATAGTATCTCTATATCAACTTATTAAGCATGCAAGAATAAATTTGATTTTTATCATAGCTGCCTTTTTCATTTTTGAATAATAAAGTTGATACATTACACAAAAAGAGTGCATCTTTTAAAAACTGTCTATATTTTCTAAATATAGACTAAATCCTAAAGCCAAACAGTAATATATTTATGATTATTGAGATGAGTTTAGATATATTGAATTGCAACTCTGTAAGTTGAAAACCTAAGCAATGGGGTCCAATTAATAAATATAAAAATAATTCCAGTAAATTTTGTGTTCTGCTAAAAATTTGCATAGAACTTTCCTCTTAGCTTCTCTTACATCCTTACTTCTAAGGCTCTATATGAGAAGGCTCAATATAGGGGAGAGGATGGCATTGAATACAGACAGAAATTTTTCCTGCTTTGTGTTATGAAAGGTGCTGGGAATCAGGTAGATGAAAATGATTGAACCAAAGAAGAGAAATACCACATCAAATGGGAGAAAATGGTGGCAAGAACTTTATTATTCCCCTTCAATGAATTTTCATGGAGAACACTAAGAAAGATAAGCACATAGGAGGTGAGGATGAGGCAAAAGGGGGTAAGGAGAAAAAATTCCCAACTGACAATACTCTCTCATAAGTTGAATTGTCCTCATATGACAATTGATGACTGCTGTAATCTCACAGAAGAAATGGTTGAATTCTTTAGAGCCTCATTTAGAAAAATGCATCGTAAATGTGACATGAACTACAGAATACATTGCTCCCCCAACCCAGAATACAATAGCTACCTGTAGGCAAACTTTAGGCTTCATAATGACCATATATCTCAGGGGGTTACAGAAAGTGACGTATAGGTCACAAGCCATCAGCATGAGCATTATACATTCACTTCTTCCCAAGACAATGTGTACATACATCTGAGTACCACAACCAATTTAGGGAATTCCTGAAATTCCTGAGAAAAAGTTGGTTAGCATCTTGGGGACTGTTGTGGATATAGGTGATGTCCATGAGGGAGAAGGAAGTAAATAGTGTTGTGGATTCAGGAATCAAGAGAAATCAGGAGGACCAGGTTGGTGTTTCCTGTGATGGTAACAACATAGACAAGAAGAATAGTTCCAATGAACAAGTTAATAGGCCTTCTACCTGAGAAGAGTCCAAATTGTGTAAAACCTATGAAGGAGATCTCATTTTCTCTCCTCATCTGTGGAACTTTGATATTATTTATGAATTATAAAAAGAAATATTGATTATGTTTGTAAACTGCTCTGTTCCTCTGGACATAATGTCCTTTGAATGTATTAAATTCAGAAGTTTCACTTTTATTTTATAAAATAAAGGTTAGGGTTTTGTTTTGATCACATCATTAGGGTAACTCAGTTTGAATCCCCACCCCCTTTGTGGGTTATATAAACTGACAGTCATTCAAGAAGAAACTGAATAAGGTACACACAGAGGAACAGAGAAACAATACAGACACAGAAGAGGAATGAACTTTGATTTTATGGCCCCAGGAAGAGAAATAAGACTGATAGTCTAAAGCTGACTTGGGGAAGAGAACAGAGCAGCTGAGACCAGAAAGAATTGAGTCCTCCAGCCTCCAGCTAAGATTGGAAGAATCTGGGACCATGGAGCCTTGAGGAGGAATGCTGAACCCTCACAGACATTGCCTGCTATCTTGCTTTAACACGTGGAAACAGAGTTTGGTGAGGAAGTAACTTTGAGTTGGATTCTTTAGCTTGTTGTAAATGTAAGGTTTTATTGCAAATGATTATCCTTTATGAAATCCAACAGATTTCTGATACTTTACATGAGCACTCCTTTGATTGACTAGTACACCATATTTGTACACAAAACATGAGAAGGGGAAGGGTGGGTGTATGGGAATCTCTTTATATATTTTTTATATTAGTCCAGTGTATTAGTCAGCCAAAGGGGTACTGATGTAAAGTACCAGAAATCTGTTGGCAGTTGCCACATGTTGAAGCAAGATAGCTGGAGACTTCTGCCTGGTCTTCAAAGCCTTCTCATCTACTCAGCTACTCTGTTCTCTTTTGCTGCAAATTACCAGACAAATGGCTCATCCTTCTTCTCCATTAGCTTTAGCTAATGGAGACTTCTCCTCTCTGTCACACAACAGAGCCTAAATAGCCAATTTCTCTCTTCTTCCATAATTTGACAAAGTTATCTCATCTGGCATATATGGAGATCCCTCATTTCCTCTGGGTATTCTTGAGTGGGTGGCCCTTTATATAGACCCAACAAGGAGGCAGGGACTCATTCCAAGTCGTACACTACTGACATTGTAGAAACAAATCCCTAATCTTAACAGGTAATTTAATCAAGACATGTCAGCTGAATCTAATGCATTCAAAGGTATCACACCCAGAGGAATAAATTAGTTTAAAAACATAATCTTTCTATTTTTGGCTTCATAAATATTCTCAAACTGCTATATTTCACCTTCCGAATAGCCCAAAATACTAAAATATTCAAAAAACCTTAAATCCTTTCAGTTAACACTGCTGAGTACAAAATCACATCACAGTTACTTTTTGTCTTGGGGCAAAGTCTCTTCTGGTTGTAGACCTGTGAAATTTACATTTTTTTTTCTTTTTCTGATATAAAAAGGGACAGATAGCCAGTAAAGATTAGCCTTGCCACTAGGAGAATTTGGGAGGGAATCATGCATCACTGGTACCCGGAGTTCTGAAAATCTGAAGGGCATTCTACATTAGATTTCAAAGTCTGTGAGTCATTGTTAAGATGAAGGTTTCTTCTTGGGGCCTCAAAATAGTCCATTCTTTCCAAAGGTTTTCCCAGTGGCCATTTTCTTTGTTACACCTTCATCAAGCAACTTGAGGCAACCAAGCTCCAGACATCATCTTCCAAGAAGAGGTGATGGCCACAATTTCCCCAATCTCTGGAGTATAGTCTCAAATCTCTTAGGAAAGTGAGGTTGTACAATATTCTCCCTAATCTATGGGGAACAGAACTGCCTTTATCAGAGCACTGTGGTGGTTATCTCAATCACTCCCAACTTTGGGGAATTCACTCCAATCTTTCTATAGTCTGAAACAGCCAAACTCCCTGAATAGGGGGATGTAATGTCATCCCTTTTCAAATGCCAGGGCAAATTACCCTGTCCATAGACATGGGTGAGGTCCCTCCCTTGGACCAAAGAGATGTCTTAATTCCAGACCTCACATACCATGGTTTTCCATGGTTTAAGTGGCTCTCAGTGCCACTTTCCCTTCCATCTCTTCCATCCATGTCCATTTTAGTCCAGGCTGACAGTGATTTTGTTCATACAGATCTCACAAAAACTTGTTGTTTAGCATGAAGGAATCATGGATCCAAACCATCAGAGAGCAACATTTCCCACAAGTCTTTCCTGTATTTTCAATCCTGGCTTATAAGTTTTAAGTTTAATTAATTCATCAAATAGGTCACTATCATCTCAGAGCTTGATTTCCAAAGGCTTTTAATTTCCAGAATCACTGTCTGATTTCTTTGTGCCCTACAATTCAGTTCTCAGCTTTATCTCTTTAATCTAGCATTTTACTATAAGCTTCAATGAGAAGCCAAGTCATGTTGTCTGAGTTTACTTTGGAAAGTTTTTCAGGTAATGTCCAGGTTGGCCATTTTAAAATTCTGCCTTACATATGACATCAGGAGTCAATCTTGCTAAGTTCTCTGTAACTTAACACATGGATCCCCTTTCCTCCAGTTACCAGTAGGAATTTCATCATTTATTTTTAAGGTCTTCAAAGCCATCTTTACCTTTTCCATCAACCATCTCACAATTCCTCCAAAAAATACACATTACCCATATATAAAACCTTTCCAGCTTTTTTGGTAATTTCATCAGAATGTATGCCACTTCAGGTACCAAATTTTATATTAGTTAACCAAAGTGGTGATGATGCAAAGTACCAGAAAGCTTTTGGTTTTTATAAAGTGTATTTATTTGGAGAAAAAGCTTGCAGTTACAAGACCTAAAGAGTCCAACTCAAGACTGCTTTCTCACCAAAGGCAGTGGTCATGTGTAAATATAAAATGGTTGATGATCTTTGCCTGTTTGGGGGGTCCTTCTCATCTGTTCAGCTACTCTGTCTCTTTGGCTGCAAACTGTCAGGAAAATGGCTCCTATCTATTCCCAGAACTTTAGTTCTTTGATCTTTCTCCTTTCTGTCATATGGAAGAACAAAACAATCAAAATTGCTCCACTTCCTTGACATGACAAAGTTCTCTCCTCTGGCATCTGTGGACCTCTCTCTCTTCCCATGTGTCTTCCTGAGTGAGGTGTTCATTTATATAGTCTCACCAAGGATGCAGGAACTCAGTCTGAATCATGTCCTACTGACTTGGTCAAATCAAAGCCCTAATATTAACAGGTAATTTAACCAAGACATGTCTGCCAAATCTAATGCATTCAAAGGGTATCATACCCAAAGGAACAGATTGGTTTACAAACATAATCTTTCTTTATTATGGATTCATAAACAACCTCAAACCGCCACATCCATTTTTTCTTAAATCAAGTTAGATTTATTTTTAAATATCTGTCTTAATTTGTTTTAATAGTACTGGAAGCTTATCTTATAGTTAAGTTCTTGACGCATGTCCACATTCTCCATATTTCTTTGTAATTAATAAATTTATAACACACATTTTAGCATAACAGGGAGAATGTTCATATCTTAGCAACTAGAGCAAATACATCTGAATAAACACATGTATACCTATTCCATTCTGTTTTTTAATTTTACTTTTAAAGAAGTTTTATATTACAAAAATGTTACATTGAAAATATAGGGGATTCCCATATACCCAGCCCTCTCTCACGTTCCCCTTTTAATAACATCTTACATGAGCACAGTGCATTTGTCACAATGGATGAAAAAATATTGAAACATTGCTAATTTGGGTGTTTGGTATTATTTATGAATTCCAAAAAAAGAGATTTGATTATGTTTTTAAACTGGTCTGTTCCTTTGGGCATGATATACCTTGTATTAGATTAAGCTGAGATATCTTTGATTACATTAGGTTAAAATTAGGGCTTTGATTCAACCATGCCATTAGGGACTGCAAGTTTAAGTCCCCACCTGCTTGATGGGATGATAAAACAGACTCTCAAACAGAAGTAGAGACACTGAAAATGAGAGCCCTAGATGAAGAGAGACAGCTCATGAGACATGACAGGTGTCCTGAGAAGAGATATGAGTCTGATAGTCTATAGCTGACCTTGTGAAGAGAACAGAGCAAGTGAGCCCAGAAAGAGATGTGCCTTGGGGAGAGAGATGAACCTTATGTCAGTCTAAAGCTGAGATCTGAAGAAACTGAGACCACACTGCCTTAAAAGGAAGAATGAAGTCTGAACCCTCACAGACGTTGCCTGCCATGTTGCATCATGAGAAACATGAGAGAATTTATAAAATCTTATACTATTTCAGGTATGTCCTGTTGATTTTGTTTCCCTAGAGGACCCTGATTAATACAGCTTTGTCCCAGAAAAGTTTCTTGAGGAACAGAATCTTAAACATGAGCTTTCTGAAGTGGTTCTGGGAGTTTTGCAATTGACTCTCTACTCCAATTAGATTCAAGGTTATTAATGACTCAATTTCCAATAATCAAGACTCCACTAACAGTCCATTTTATGAGATGACAATGGAGATATGCAAAATATCATCAATGGATTCCCCTACTTGCATGCTAATAAGAGTCAAGGATCTGGGTGAAAGTGCTTTCAACATATTAAGAGATTTGTGAAATCAGAAGATGCAATGATGTTGGCTGTCTCCTCCTAGATACTCTGGGTACAGTTACAAAGGAAAGGGATGAGATAAAGTCTTCAAATTTGTAACTTAAATTCCACATGAATCATATGAAATTTTCTTTGTGGTTTGAAAGAAAATCTTGTTCCATGCAGGCACAGATTTGAAATTTCTGAAAACCAGACTCAGAGTCTCATTGTATGAGTAGCAGAATTACAAAGGAAGCTAAAATCTTAACCTTGCAAGGTGTCTGTTGTTAAATTGAAGGCATTGATTAGAAAAGCATGGAACTCTGAGGATTGGGATGGAGACATATGGCATGATGTCATCAGTGGGGACATTGGAAACTTAAATTCTGCTTAGACTTTGCCAGATAAACTGGTGATGGCTTGCCCTGTGGAGAACATACAATGTCAACCTTTATCAGCAGCCTCCTGCCTTACCCAAGGAGTCAGACCTCCTCCCAGCCTTGAGGCAAGTATCAACCAAATACCAGCATATGTACATAAAATGAATATCTTTGTTTTCTTGCCTAACCTTTCCCCTTATCACATGGCTAGTTGTATTAGTTTCATGTCATAATATTTAAAGATGTCAAGATTAAGTGTGAATATTATGCTAGGACTTGCACCCTATTTTATAAGGAATTAATGCATTTCTTATTGTGTGCAAAACTGTTGAATATTGTTGGGCAGAATTATATAAATGCATGTTTGTCATTGTTTTTATTTAGAGACTAAGTATGTTTTAAAGTGTTATGTATGATTGCCAAGTTGCCAAGGGTTGGACTGTGATGGTTAAGCAAATATGTTAACTCAGCCAGGTAATTGTGCCTACTTGTTTGGTTAAACAAACATGGGACTAATTGTAATACAAGGACATTTATGGACTTCAGTCACCAATGAGTTTATTGCATAAGGGGCTGATTACATCTTCAATTAGCTAAGGAGATTGTTGTTAGCCATGAGTGAAGCTTTATCCAATCAGTTGAATGCCTTCAAAGGGGAAATGATTTCAGCATTCAGAGAGAAATTTCCAGCTTGGCTTCAGACAGCCAAAGTTTCCCAGGAATTCATCACAGACCTTCATTGGAGCCCTTGGTTTGCAGCCTGCCTGAGGAATTTGGACGTGTGCATCACCATGGTCATGTGAGAGAATTGAATAAAATATTATACTATTTACAGATAAATGTTGCTGACACTGTTTCCCCAGAGAACAATGAATAATACATCTGATGTGTTGAATAACATTTCTTAGGTAAGTTATTCATCTCTCTAACCAATATTTCACTATGAAAAACTAAAAATTATGGTTCATAGAGTTAAAATAAAATAAGTTTATTCTGGGATCAATAAATATAAAACCAAATTTTAACTATATATATACACACACAGAAGTGCAGAATCTCTCAAAAGTTTGAACAAACTACATTTATATATACCCAAACAAAAATATTTTTTGCCACAGAAAATCAATTAAAAAATACACAAATAAAAGAAAAGATATTACATTCTTGATGACTCTTAGCTCTAAAAACAATAAAGCATTTGCAAATTATAGTAAATTCAACATTCCATCAAAAATAGTTACCACAAGCCAGAGCAAAGAAAGTGTGTGAAAGACCAGCCAATAAGGGACTAAAAACATAGGTGCCACCTAATACTGTTTTTCTATTAATCAATAAGATTCTGTGCCATTCTAAACTGTAAGTGATTACCTGACAAGTAAATTAAGAACATGTTTTTACATGAATCCATTTGAATTAAGGATCTTTCAGATAACCTTAGGTCTTTTGTCTTTGAGTAAGTAAACTGCAGGCATTATCAGGGAACTGTAAATAAAACTGTGAAACAAAATCACTTAGAATTTCTGTTCTTTCCCCATAGCTTATGTTACATTTTTCTTCTATGAGTAGGAACCAGATTAAAATTTCTTGTGATATCTAATTTGTGAAAACTTGGTGATATTTAGAATTCATTTTCAAATCTAAACTAATAATTTAACCATGATGCATTATTTTTCAATATTCATTCAAAATATTATTTGGTCCATTTTTTTTTCTAAATACTTATTCAGAGTTTAGATTACTTAAAATTAATATTGTCTGACATGCACATATTTTTTTTTAGTTGTTAATTACTTTTATTTGTACACACAGTTTCTTTTATTTGGTTATTCATGATTTTGTAGCAATATTTATAGGAATACATCTAAATTCAATATAGATTTAAAGTGTCTATTAGTGGAAAACTAAATATTTAACCCATAGCATTAAGAAAACCATGCTATTTTCTATATTAATAATTTAATATTTATCAATTTAATTAATAATTAATATATCAACTATTTAATAAATAGTAAATTTAATAAATAAATACTTATTTCATTCTTAATTTAAGCAGGCATTCATCTGAGGTTCATGTAAGTATTATTAAAATTTATATTGACTCTTCTATCAAGGACTGAACATTCTAATTTTTTAGGATGAATACTGACATGGTGTGAAACCCTTTACATATCCTGTTGCAGTTGAGGGAAGGTGGGTCCAACATCCTGGTTAGAGCTGTATGAAATCCCCCATGACTAATAAGGCATTGATTCTGTAAGAAATAAACTTAATTAGAATTTTGAAGATATGTGATCATATTAAATGGATAAAGATGATGGTGGTAAGTGGGTCTGAAAAGGGGGCCATCCATGACATACTGGACCATGAGAGTGTGAAAGCCAGGGGCCTTCAGAGCTCCATCCTCCCATAGATATTGGAAAACAGAATTCCTCTTTGAATTCTTTAATGCTGTTGGTTAACTCTAGGGAGAGATTGTGGTAAACCTGCTGGTTTTGTTATAAGCTGCCAACCCCAGTTCTCACAATGGTGATTATCCCTAGGATAGTTAGGAGAGGTATGAAGAGAGGCACTGCCCTAGACATAATCACAGAAAGACAGTATAGGCAGCAATAAGACAAGCATATGGCAAACTAAATAGAGCCAATACTCAAGAAAGCCATTCATTTAACTTATATTCAAGTTCATTAACTACTTAGAAAATGAATTAAGTTTACCAGGACATTTAACAAGTTCAATATCCTTCTGCATATGAATTATAATAGAAAAGATATCATCATAATCATCAGGCATAAAAGTATGAATCAATGCACAAAGCAATGCATAAGTTTCTCTTTGAGGTGCAATTAATAGATCTAATTGCAATAAGATACATAATATTTCCCCATTCGAGCAGGCCTTATGCTAATTGTGTTAAAGTTCTACTCACATCACTCTGGTAATCGATTCTCTACTTGATATATCCTTCACACAACCAGCATGCTGCAATACTGTTGCTCCTAGAGAGAGACTAGGAAAGTAAGTCTCCAATATTTTACTGGCCTGGTATATAGAACCCTTATGGAATTAAGAAACAGAGCCAGTCTGGAGGCAATGTCCCTTGCAAATTTGGCCATATCGAGCCATTGCCAGCTGCTGCAGGATTCTGAAACTGCAACATACTCTCCATCCACTTCAGGAGCATGCCCAGAGATGTGGTAAATACTTTCATTTTTTTGTTTTTTTTTGTTTTAAGGTTGCAATGACTGACTAAGGCAATAACTCAAATGGAGAGGCACCATTCAGGGTACTGGGAGCCTGATTTGAATGCACAAGAGAGATTGACAACTCTGAAGTCTATCCAACTGCTCCAACCAGCAGGAAATAGCTACAGAAAAGTGACCATTGCCCTTCTGAACCTCTTTAAGAATAAGGGAGTAAACTCTTTGAGGGGGGAGTTGAGGCAGGTAGTATAGTAAAAAGGATAAGGCAACCAGCCCAGCAGACAACATTACCAAGAGACAAGATGACCAAAAGACCACAGGGCCATGAGGCCCCACCCAGAAAATTCTTGAGAAGGCTCCTGGAAAAACACCGCAACATCCTAGACATAAGAATAACATTTGGAAAGGGGTTGGAACAAGATCTTTTCCGGGGTCAAGGGAAAGCCCCAGATATCCTCAAAATGCTTCAGCATTGGCCCCATGAGAAAAGACAGGGGATATAACCAATCAGAACAGCAAACAGACTTTAAAAGGTCCCTACCTGGGGTCCCATACACACAACTCACTCTACAGCAGGTCCATGGTCCTTGCCTTGGATCATGTATGCTTTTTGTTTTCTGTTTCTTAATAAACCTCTTAATCCTTTGCCTAAAAAAAGACTGATTCTAATGTAATCAGTATAGGTATAACTTAACAAATTCAATTAAGAAATATTCAGCAATATTACATATGGTGAAAAATGTTGACTAGAGGATGTAATTTGTGGTGGAATTATATAAAGCTCATTTAGGATGAAATACTTAAACTTTATAAGATTTATCATTTAAACACGCCAGGCAATTTCTCTGCAATCAATGAGGAATCTACATCTAAATCCCATTCTTCCTCTCTTCTCCATATTCTCACCCAATATTGAGTAAATTCAGTGATGTTTAGGTCTCATCCAGGCAACAAGGTTCAGCTTCTTGGTCTCTTCAACTTCAGGGATTTTCTCTTCCATCCTAAATGAGCAAAAAGCAATTTTCCAAAACTGGTATCTTGTAACACCCATGTGTCGTACTGCTGTCTGACCCAGGCTCCTACTCTTTTGATTCCTTTTTGCCTTTTTCTCATTATCCCTGCTCTTTGCAATCTCCTCTACTCATACTCATCATTTTTAACCTCACTCTCCCCATTAACTTAACTAATAAGTATTCTTTCTTCTCTCCTTTCCTTGAAAACAACAAAAAATACACACTCCATTCTGAGTATCTTCTTACTAGTATCACTTTTTCCCTTTCACTCATGGGATTACTTTTTTCCAAATGGAGAGTATGGCCACTGTCTTCATTTCAACTTTTCCCACTCAGATTATTTATTATGGAATATTCTAATAATTATTATTTTACATTCACTCAAAATATTCCATCAAAATTACAAAAGACATCCCATAGATAAATGTTGGAATGAGGTTTCAATAAATTCATTCCTTCATCTAAGATTAGTATCTGGTATGAATTTTACTTTAGTTATAAGAGTTCTCTTTGACTGAAGAGAAAAACAAGACCAAGAAATCTACTAAACCTAGAAAATACAGTGAGTCTTACATATATGCTATCAGAATACTGAAACAATTATTTCATTTGAATAGTAGCGTGACTAAACTCTATAGAAGTTTTATACCTTTTTTATTCTTCACTAATATTAAAGCCTACTTTTATGTTTGCCTGTTTTCTTGCATTGTATTGTATAGAGGACCATCTCATTTCAAACTGGATATAATATTCATTTGTTTTCCTTGTTATTCTCCTGCTTTTTCCAGCAAAAATGTAAATGAAATGAACACATTGTAGAAAAACAAAATGTAGTAAAATGATTCAAGAAGTCATAAAGGATCTCAATAACCATAAGAGTAAAGATGATGACTCCATTATCAAAAACCTCCAAACAAAGAAAAGTACAGAATCAGATGTCTTCAATGGGAATTTTACCAAACTTTCAAAGAAGAATCAAGTCTATTCCTTTTCGAAATTTTCCAAAAAATTTAATTGCAAGGGGCCCTGAAGAGCTGAATCAGTCTTGAAAAAGAGCAATAAATTTGGAGGTCTTGATTCAACTTCAAATTTCAAAACTTCCTAGAAAGGCACAGCTAAAAGAGAATGTGGCTTTTGGCTAGAAATAGACCTGTAGAACTATGAAATATGTTTGAGAGTCCTAGAAATGAGCTTACATACCTATAGACAAATGAATTTTGATAAGGTGTCAAGTATATTGAATGGGTTAAAATAGTTCCAAACAAAACTCTGTACCCATTAAGCAATAACTCTCCTCCCCTCACTCCTTAGCCTATAGCAACTTGTAATCTACTATCTATCATTAGGAATTGGCTTATTCTAGGTATTCATGCAAGTACGATCATACAATATTTGTACTTTGATACCTGGCTTATTTCACAAAATATGATGTCTTCAAGTATCATCCATGTTATAGTATGTATTAGAAATTAATTCTTTTTATAAATGAATAATATTCAATTGCATGAATATAGCATCTTTTGTATATCCAGTTATCTGACAAAGGACACTTGGCTTGCTTCCACTTCAATGACATACAAAAGTATTAAAATTTTTATGGAATCCATTTTATCTATTTTTTTTTTCTTTTGTTGCTCATGCTTCTGTTTTCCTTTCAATGAATTAACTACCAAACCCAAAGTTATGAAGATTTCTCCCTATGTTCTGTTCTGAGAGTATTATGTTTTTTAAACTTAAGTTTAGGTCATTGTTCCA
The DNA here is from genome assembly GCA_029593785.1 of Cabassous unicinctus. Lineage (NCBI taxonomy): Eukaryota > Metazoa > Chordata > Mammalia > Cingulata > Chlamyphoridae > Cabassous > Cabassous unicinctus. The sequence goes on from JAQZBX010024171.1 coordinate 26,272, forward strand.
GTGAGTGTTAATTTTTGTATATGGTGTAAAATAGAGGTCCAGATTCATTCTTTTACACGCAGATATCCAATTTTCCCAAAATCATTTGTTGACAAGACCATTTTTTCTCCAAGTAATGTACACTGGCACCTTGTGCAAAATCATTTGGCCAAACATGTATGGGTTTATTTTTTGAATTTTCAATTTTATTCTATTATATTATGTGAATACCATTATCTTACATGAATACCACATGTTATAATTACTGTGATCAAATTATTACTTTGATTTTCAAAGTAAGTTTTCTAATAGGGAAATATGAGACCTCCAACTTTATGCTTCCTTTTTAAGATTCATTTGGATATTATGGGGCCCCTTGCATTCCTCTATAATTTTTGAGGATCAACTTTTCTGTTTTGTAAAAAATAAGCTGGATAGTGGCAAAGCTCCAAGATGTGTATATCTATTGCAGGTTATGCACCACACTAATGAAGGGTGTTTATGAGGGAGGTTGTGGGAGGTGTGGAAGGTGGGTCATATAGGAATCCCTATCATTTTTGTGTAACATTTATGTAATCTAAGTATCATTTAAAAAATTAAAATTCTTATAAACCTCAAAAAAATACGGTCAAAATTGATTCTTTTATATGTAGATATCCAATTTTCCAAATATCGTTTGTTGAAGACACCATTGTTTCTCCAATTAACGTACACTGGCATCTTGTGGAAAATCATTTGACCATACATGTACAGGATTATTTTGGAATTTTCAATTCTATTATATTATATTATGAAGATACCATTATCTTATGTGAATACCACACTGTTTTAATTACTGTGATCAGATTATTACTTTGATTTAGTAGTACATTTTCTAATAGGGAAGTGTGAGACCTCCAACTTTGTGCTTCTTTTTCAGGATTGATTTGGCTTTTATGGGGTCCTTGCATTCCCATATGATTTTGAGGATCAGCTTTTCCATTTTATAAAAAATAAGCTGGAGTTTTGTTTTGAATGTGTAGAATGTATTGGGTAGTATTGACCTCTTAATAATATTGTCTTCCTATCTATGAATGTGGGTGTCTTGCCAGTTATTTAGGTCTACTTTAATTTCTTTCAACAATGTTTTGTAATTTTCAGTGTATTAGTTCTTCACTTCCTTGGTTAAATTTCTTTCTAGATACTTTATCTTTTCATAAGCTATTGTAAATGGATTTTTAAAAAATTCAATTTTAGAATGTTATTGCCTGTTGTATATAAGTACAACTAATTTTTTGTGATAATTTTTTATTTGTTTTTATTTATACATTCACCTCTGAACAAGGAATTTGAGACAGCACACTTGTATTTTAAATGACAGAATAACAAAGATAATATAACGAAAATAAAAAAAAATAGACCAATAGGATCAAGAAATAGGGGAATACAATATGTCAATATATTAACTCTGCTTGAACTTCAAATTTGCTTTCTTGAATTGTTCTTTCTTATTTGAGACATATATTTTTGTTGCTAATACACATAGCAGATTTATTTCATGTGAAAAATTAAGATGACTTAATAATTTTAAATTATGAACATTTTTTTTCAGGAGAAAAAATTAACACAAATACTTAAAGAATCAAGTAGCTGATATATTCACTTTTACCTGTCTTTACATAAAATATCAGAAAACCAATGTGGGATAATATTACTTTGAAACAGCATTATGAACAATTGATCAGACTACTTAAAAAAAAATAAATCCTTCTTTACCTTCAAAGATCTGAAAGGCAGTGAATGAAACCAACCTACCCTGTTTTGTTCTACTTGCCCAGCATCAATCATGGGTGACTGAATGTCTATGAGGTTGCTTTATATAGAACAATGATGAACTAATACTATATTCTTAAAGGGAGATGAAGTTGACCTCTTTATTGATTCTGAAGAGATGTTAAGAAAGCTGAAGATGGCATAAGCAGTCTGGAAGTGTCAAGAGCACATGGAAAAGCTTTTACTAAACAGAGCAGTGTCCACCAGGATACAGTGAGCTCTTCACGTGATCTCATTTTGCTATTTGTAATACTATAGCTAGTTACTGTAAATTGGATAATACATGTTGGTAAGACAAGCAACATTTCTTCTTAAATTAAAAACTGATATTTAATTAGCAAAATCAGGTCTATTCTGGTCAAGTACATCACAATATTTATAAATAATGTATAAAATGCCAAAGTGCTTAAGTGACCACTGAGCAAGACTCACATTTCTGGAAATATGCCCCACAGGTTACATGCTAGGAGAGTGGCTCCACAAAAGCACATTACACCTTAGATTCTCCTAATAATATGGGATAATGTGTGCATATATACGACACTTACAGAACGTTTTATTTCCCTCTTTTTGTATCATTACTCTAAAATGCATGTTTGTGACTGACGTACAAGGCCTCCATGCTACAACAAATTACTTGCTCTTTTGCTTAAAATTTTGGATGAATTTTTGTGCATTAAGAATATGTATTGACAAAAAAAAAAATATTTTCCACAAACTGCAATTATTTGAATTTTTTCAGAGGAGGGAACTGATTCGTGTACATTATCACTGTGCATCTCAGTAATTCTGAGAGCCTTAAGTTCTTCCTTAACAGAAAATGTTGAACTTTTTCTCTGTAGTGGAAATTAGAATCTGTATCTTAGCAAGACCTCTAAGTGATGCACATTCAAATAAATGTCTGAGAAATTTTGCCATAGAGTGCCTTTCCTCTTCCTCCTTCAGGTATAGTCTCCCTAGCTGTGCCATTTAGAAAGAGATGTAGCCATGTGAACATGGCCCATGCTCCAATAATCAGGTTATAAAGCTAATATACTTAAATGATACTTACTTCCTACGTATATGAACTTCTTTGTTGTCTGGAGGCATCCACCTTCAGGTGGGAGGATTAGGATTGTTACAAGATAACTAGGAAGATTTAGAAGTGGATCTCAACAGCTGAGATCATACAAAAGCGGAGGCCCGAAACATCCCCTCACACCCAGGCTCAGTTCCTCTTCTCCAAATCCAGCGCTGTCGCTGTGAACTGTGCTCCCACCTCAGGCCTGAAGCGCACTGCACCCCAGGGGTGTGTTGGGAGGAAGCCACAGAGCATCTTGTGGTGGCCTAGGTGGATTGGACTTGACTCAGGCTCCAGAGCACCTGGTGCCACCCACGGCTGGGGTAGAACCTTGGGCAGGCGCTGGGAAGGCAGGACTGGCTCCACTAACTCCAAGTGGAGCAGGGTCCTCCCAGCCCTCAGGCCCAACTGCCAGGCCAAGGTCCCCAGGCTGGATGCGTTCTCCAGCGTGCCACTGGCTCCCGCGGGGGAACTCCTAGGCAGTCCCGTGCACCTTCGGACAGCGGGCAGGGCAACCTGGAGTCTAAGCATAACTAATTTTTCATTGTTAATCGTATAACTTGAAGCTTTGCTGAATTTGTTTATTAGCTCTTATAGTTTTCTTGTGGGATATTCTATACAAAAATAAAAGCCATTTGCAAATAAATACAGTTTTACTTCTTCCTTGATAATTTCAATGTCTTGCCTTGCCTTGATTTGCCTAGTTTCTCTGGCTAGAACTTCTAGTACAACTTCGAATATCAGGGATAAATGTGGGCATTCACCTCTAATTCCTGACTTCTTGGGAAGGATTTCAGTCTTTCACCATTAAGTATAATGTTGACTGTGGGTTTTTCACAGATTTCTTTTAGAATGTTTAGAAAGTCAGTATTTCTATTTTTCAGAACCGTTTTATCATGAAAAGTATTGGGTTTTGTCAAATGGCTTTCATACATCAATTGAGATGATAACTTGTTCCTTCATTCTATTAAATTCTATTAATGTGATGTATTATATATATTGATTTTCTTATGGTGAACCATCCTTGAATTCTTGGGATAAATCCAACTCTTTAATGGTATATAATCATTTCATTATGCTATTGGATTCAATTTGCTAGAATGTGCTGTAATTTTCACATGCTTATGGGTAATGAATATTGGTCTATAATTCCCTGGTGATGTCTTTACCTGGCTTTGGTATTATGGTAATATTACATAATAGAATGAGTTAGGAAA
>JAQZBX010024172.1:5345-30440 GCA_029593785.1 Cabassous unicinctus
AAAAGGGCACAGTTCGGTCAAAAGGGAGAGAGATCTAGAAATTTAAATAAAAATGAAATTTACAGGTCTAACTCTTTATCAAGGGAATGGTATAACTCCTGAGATTAATTACATCAAGGGATTTTAAACACAGTATTTTGACTGTGTAACCCTAGGAGAAATTATTCTAATGACAAAAAAGACCACAAAAAAATCCTAAACTGCAATCAAGTCTCTAGATGTAAGGACCAGTTTACAGGAAATGGAGGGGTTATAGAAACAAGGTAAGCAACATGACAAAGTAACAGACAAATAAATCCAAATCCTATGTGCAAAAGTCTACAGGATAAATGATGTGGCTTTTCCAACATATCAGATGACATTGCAGATTATTATAAAATAAGAGAGATGTTACAGATATTATTTAGATTTTGATTTGATTAAACCAACTCTAAAACTATCTTTAAGACATTGGGGAATTTTGAGTAAAGACGGGGTTATCAATGACTTTAAAGAATATTTGTTCATTTGTTCACGTGTGATAATGGCTAGGTGCTTTTTAAAAAATTATCTTAATAATAGGATACATAATAAACGTTTAACTAGTAAAATGAAATAATAATGGCTGGGATTTATTTTTAAATGATCCAGAATTATTTTTTTTAGTTTATTGAAAGTATATCACTCATACATGAGCATACATAAACAATAATTGTATAGTAATAGTTGTGAACTTACAAAACAAACATTCATAACATCATACAGGGCTCTCATACCTCACCCTATCACCAACACCTTACATTGTTGTGAAACATTTTCAACTAATGATTAAAAAGCATCCTCAAAATATTACTACTAACCAAAGTATTATCCCCCCAACCCACCCTATTATTATTTTTATTTTTTTATATCATTTATACATGAACATACATAAACAATAAGTGTATAGTAAAAGTTACAAAGCAAACATTCATAACATCATACAGGGATTCCATACATCAACCCTCCACCAACACCTTGCATTGTCGTGAGACATTTGTTACAAATTATGAAAGAATATTGTCAAAATCTTACTACTAATTATAGTCCTTATCTTACTTTTGGTGTATTTCCCCCCCCAACACCCTATTATTATTTTTTAAATATATTTTTATGACAGAAGTTGTAAACTTACAAAACATTCACGCACATGTGCAGAATTCCCAAACAACACCCCTCTATCAACACACCACACCGTGGTGAAACATTTGTTACAGATTATGAGATAATATCATCCGATTATTACTAGTTCCACAGCGTACATTTTGCACACTTTTTCCATACTCCCCCATTATCAACACTGTACATCTTTGGCATAGATGCAAGAATATTATATTATTACTGTTAACCACACTCCATAGGTCACTCCAGTTGTATTTTTCCCATGCTTCTTCACATTCCCACCACCCTGCAATACTGATGTACATGTGCTCTAGCTCACAAAGGATACTCTTGCATTTGTACCATCAACCACAATTCTCACCCACCTCTGGGTTTACTGTGCTATTCAGTTCCTAGATTATTCTCTAGTTTTCTGCCAATTGGCATTTACATCCCTAGACTACCATTTTCAGTCACATCCCCATTTATAAACCAGCTGTTACTCACTATAATGTGTTACCATCAACTCTGTACATTTCCACACTTTTTACAGTAAAGCTAATTAAAACTTCTACATACATTAAATATCAGTAGTCCATCTCAGTCATCCTCTTACCTCCTTTAAGAATCCACCACGTACCACCAGGTCTTGAAGATATTGTCCTACATTTTCTTCTAGAAGCTTTATGGTTTTTGCTTTTATATTTAGGGTTTTGATTCATTTTGAGTTAATTTTTGTATAAGGTGTGAGATAGGGTCCTCTTTCCTTTTTTTGCTATGGATATCCAATTTTCTCAGCACCATTTGTTGAATGGACTGTTCTGCCCGAGCTGGGTGGGTTTGACAGGCTAGTTAAAAATCACTTGACCATAGAAGTGAGGGTTTGTTTTTTAACCATCAATTCGGTTCCATTGGTCTATGTGTCTGTCTTTATGCCCATACCATGCTGTTTTTACCACTGTAGCTAGGTAATGTGACTTAAAGTCCAGAAATAAGAGTCTTCCAACTTTGCTTTTCCTTTTTAAGATGATTCTGGCTATTCAGGGCCCTTACCCTTCCAAATAAATTTGATAATCATGTTTCCCATTTATTTAAAAAATGCTGGTGGAATTTTTATCGGGATTGCATTGAATCTGTATATCAATTTGAATAGAATTGACATCTTAATGATATTTAATCTTTCAATCCATGAGCATGGAATGTTCTTCCAATTATTTAGATCTTTTTTTAAATTTCTTTTAACAATGAGTTGTAGTTTTCTGAATACAAGTGCTTTACGTCATTGGTTAAGTTTATTTCTGAATATTTGGGTTTTATCTGTCATATTTTATTTTCACCATTCTTTTGACACTTTTAGTTATTTTTATTGATATAATCTTCATTTCTAGACTCTCTTCCAAGCGTCTCTCTCCTGTCTTTTCTTTTCAGGCTGTAGCACACCCTTTAGTATTTCCTGCAAAGCAGGTCTCTTGGATCCAGACTCTCAGTTTCTGTTTATCTGTGAATATTTTAAACTCACCCTCATTTTTGAAAGACAATCTTGCTGGATATAAGATTGCTGGCTGGAAGTTTATCTCTTGCAGTATCTTAAATATATCATACCAGTGTCTTCTTGCCTCCATGGTTTCTGGTGAGAAATCAGCATTTAATCTTATTGGGTATCTCTTACATGCTATGCATTACTTTTCTCTTGTTGTTTTCAGAATTCTCTCTTTGTCTTTGGCATTTGACATTCTGATTAGTATGTGTCTCAGAGTTGGTCTATTCAGATTTTTTCGGATGGGAGTACGTCATGCTTCTTGGACATGGATATCTATGTCCTTCGATAGGGTTGGGCAATTTTCTACATTCTTTATTCAAATATTCCTTCTGCTCCTTTTCCCTTCTCTTCTCCTTCTGGGACACCCATGGCATATATGTTTGCACGTCTTTTGCTGTCCTTAATTCCCTGAGACCTTGTTCAAGTTTTTCCAATCTTTCCTACATCTGTTCTTTTGTATGTTCACTTTCAGAGGCCATTTCTTCCAGCTCACAACTCCTTTCTTCTGCCTCTTCAAATCTGCTATTAAATGATTCCAGTGTATTTTTTATTTCATTTATTGTAGCTGTCATTCCCATAAGATCTGCTATTTTTCTATATGTGCTTTCAAATTCTTCTTTGTGTTCATCCACTGTCTTCTTAATATCCTTAATCTCTTTAGCCATCTCATTGAATTTATTAAAGAGATTTATTTGAACATCTATGATTAGTTGCCTCAACTCCTTTATGTCATCTGGAGGCTTATCTTGTTCCTTTAACTGGGCTATATCTTCCTGTTTCTTGGTATGGATTGTAATTTTTTGTTGTTGTCTTGGCATCTGGCTTACTAAAGAATTTATTCTGGGTGCAGTTTTTCTCTTTAGTTTAGGGCTTCCTGCCCTTTCTCCTTGTTGGTTGTGTAGTAGGAGCTAAGGATGTAGTTGGTGCTATAAGCTGTGGAGGCTCAAGCTACCCTCATTTCCCCAAGGACCAATGAAGATTCTCCCAACTTTCTCCTTTGCCAGGGGTAGGGACTGAGCCACAGCTGTGTGGAATAATCCAACTCATGCAGTCTAGACTGTAGTTGCCTAGAAAGACTGATGAAGCTTCACACCCCTTTTTCCCCTGCCTGGGGCAGGGATGGAGTTGCAGGTGTGGGTAGCAATCTATGAGTGCAGGTCCAAGATGACCACAGTTGCCCCAGTAGACTTCCGATTATTCAGTCTGTGCCAGCTACATGTACCTGCAGTTACCTGGATAGGCTGGTGCAGGGCCCGTCAGCTTCCTTCCTGCTAGAGGTGGGGCTGAAGCCTAGGCTAGGGCTGCAGGCCAATTTGGGTGAAAGAAACCAGTCTCTACCATCACTGTGATTTTCAGTCAGTTCGGCTTCCCCTCATGCTGGGGGTGGAGTCAAAATAGCGGCTACCAGCTTCCTTCTGACTTGGACAGTTTCAAACTTTAGCCGTTCTTATGGTTATACTTTAGCCAGCCGAATTTACTAATTAGTAGCTGAAATCAGTGGCCAACCATCTCTTCCTCTCCTGTATTTGGGAAATGGAGCTTCCAATTCCTGCCACAGAATAGCTCCTGGGGTGGCTTGCGCTGCCAAAGTAGGATGATCACCGGCCTCTGTGGCATGGCCTGTAATTTCCTAGAAAGCCTGGCACAACTCCCCCCAGCTTCCTTCCTGCCCAAGGTGGGCCTGGGGCTTAGGCTAGAGCAGCAATCTGATTTAGATAGAAAAAAGCCGTTCCCTACCAGCACTGTGATTTTCAGTCAGCCCTTCTTCCCCTCCTGTCAGGTGCAGAGTTAAGATGGTGGCTACCGGCCTCTTTCTGCCTTGGACAGGTTCAAACTTTAGCTGTTCTTAGGGTTATACTTTAGCCCGCCAAATTTACTAATCAGTAGTTGAATTTGGTGCCCAACCATCTCTTCCTCCCCCGTTTTGGGAAGTGGAGCTTTCAATTCCAGCTGTGGAACAGCTCCCGAGTTGGCTTGTGCCTCCAGTGGAGGATGGGAACTGGCCTCCCTTGCGTGGAGTGCTTTATTTATGAATCTTCTCTGCAGACGGGCTGTCTCCTCCTTTCATTCTTTCAAGGATGTTGCAGGTTGCTCTTCTGGTCTCCTGGAGTCCCCAAACAAGTGCTCTAGATAGCTCTGGCTAATCACTAACTGCCCCATAGCAGGAGCTGATTCTCGAAGCTCTTTACTTTGCCGCCATCTTGCTGGTTGTCTCTCCAGAATTATTTTTTTTAAAACTACTTAGGGGATGACAAAATAAGATTGGCAACATGTTCTTTGGTGAAAGCTGGGTGATGGGTACTTGGGAGTCCAATATACAATCTTCTCTACTGAATTAGAATGTCCAAATAGAATGCCCAGTAAATTGTATTTTTAAGACTCTCCTTGAGTACTTCTTACATGCACCTAATATTAGGAAATATTGTAAACTAGCAACAGAGAATATGTTATGGAATCTTTATGAATCCAAGTCAAATACCTACAATTAAATTGTTTTTCTAATAGATGCCACTTTTGTTTACTACTGCCCTTTAATTTACTTCCAAGCGGGATATATCTTTTTTCCTCCTCCTTTTCTGCCCCCTCCTGCTCATTTTCTTTAAATTTCAACAGTGCAGGGTAACATTAAGGGGAAATTGAAAAGCCTTCATAATTCTGCATTTAAAATATTGATATAAAGAAGACCCTGCATTTGCCCTTCCAATGCTAATATCCTTTTCACCCACTCAACCCACCTTTACTTTTTAGTATAATTTTTTGGATTTCTTTGTAATTAATATATCCTTCAAGGTCAGACTGTACCTTGACTTCATTCTTTATAAAGACCTTATAAGCATTTCATAGCATGGATGACACATAATATTATTTATCCTTTCCACTAATGATGGATATTTAAATGCTTAGAGGTGTATATGTGTGTGAGTATGAGTGTATTTGTTTGTTTTTGCTACAAGAATCAATGCCATCATTAAAATCCTTGAACACATTGATTGCTTTGCCATGCTAGAATTTCTGTAGGATAGATTCCTCAAAAGTGGAATTACTAGGGAAAGTGTATGCATATTGTAAAATATGATAGGTACTGCCAGATTGCCTTCCCAGACTGTGGACCTATTTATACACAGTATATATAACTCAGTGTTTTTGTTTTTGTTTTTGATTTTTGGCAATGTTAGCCCTTGAATTTTGTTTAGTTACTAAGATTGCTCATTTTTACATATAAGTATAGGTCATTTGTATTTCTTCATATGTGATTTTCTATTCCTCATTTTTCTATTGGATTCATTATATTTCTTATTTCTTTGTGGGACTTTTTTGAGCGCAAATGTATGGTAATCATTTGATTCATATGTGGACACTTCTTTATGCTATCTTTCATCATGCAAAAAGTTTTCAACTCAATATTACAAATTTTTATATATATGTTTCTCTAATACATTAAGTACATTTAAATTTTTTTTTTCTTTATTAGAGAAGTTGTGGGTTTTCAGAACAATCATACATAAAATACCGGATCCCCATATATCACCCCACAACAAACACCTTGAATTGGTGTGGAATATTTGTTACAATTGATGATCACACATTTTAAAAATTGTAATATTAGTTAAAGTCAGTGGTTTCATTTAGGGTTCACTGTTTGTCTATAATGTAGTTCCATGGATTTTTCTTAAAAATTTTATTCTGTTACCATATACACATCTAACATTTTCCTTTTTGATCATATTCAGGTATATATTTCAGTGCTGTTAATTGCATTCACAATGTTGTGCTACCATTACCAACATCCATTATCTAAACATTTCCATCATTACAAATAGGAAACCTGTACATTTTAAGCCTTAATTTTCCATTCCCTATCCCCATCCAGTTCCCAGGTAAACTATATTTTAGATTCTGACTCCATGAGTTTGCTCATTCTAATTGTTTCAAATCAGTAAGATCATACAATATTTGTCCTTTTGTGCTTTGCTTATTTCTCTCAACTTGATGACTTCAAGCTTCATCCATGTTAGAGTTGAATAATATTCAATTGTATGTATATACTACATTTATTTATCCATTTATGGGTTGATGAACACTTGGGTCGCTTCCATATTTTGGCAATTGTGAATAATGCCACTATGAACATTGGAATGCAAATATCAGTTTGAGCTCCTGCTTTCAATTCTTTTCAGTATATAGGTAGTAGTGGGATTGCCAGGTCATATGGTAGTTCTATACTTAGCTTTCTGAGGAACCACCAAACTGGCTTCCACAGGAGCTGCACCATTTTACATTGTCACCAACAAAGAATGGGTGTTCCTATTTCTCTGCATCCTCCCCAACACTTGTTATTTTCTGATTTTTTTTTTAATTAGCAGCCATTATAGTAGGTGTGAAATGATATCTCATTGTGGTTTTGATTTGCATTTCCCTGATGATTAATGATGTTGAGTATCTTTTCATGAGTTTTCTGCCCATTTGTATATCTTCCTGGAAGTGATGTCTGTACTAGTCTTTTTGCCCATTTCTTAATTGGGCTGCCTTTTTGTTGTTAAGTTGAAAGATTTCTTTATATATACTGGATATTTAATCCTTTATAGGATATTTGGTTTCCAAATATTTTCTCCCATTGTGTAGGTTGTCTTTTTACTTTCATGATAAAGTCCTTGGAGGAAAAAAAGTTTTTGATTTTCATAAGGTCCCATTTACTATTTTGTCTTTTGTTGTTTGTGCTTTGGCTGTAAAATCTAAGAAACCATTGTCTAACACAAGGTCCTAAAGATGGTTCCCTATGTTTTTTCTAGTAGTTTGATATTTCTACCTCTTACATTTGAGTCTTTGATCCATTGTGAGTTGATTTTTGTATATGGTGTTAGGTAAGGGTGTTCTTTTTTTCATGGAGGTCCAGTTTTCCCAGCACCATTTGATAAAGAGACTATTCTTTCCCAATTGAGTGGCCTTTGCCACCTTGTTAAAAATCAGCTGGCCATACCACTGCATAATATTCCATCGTGTGAATAAACCACAGTTTGTTTATCCATTCATCAGTTGATGGACACATGGGTTATTTCCAACTTTTGGCAACTGTGAATAACACCACTATGAGCATAGGTGTACAGATGTCTATTTGTGTCACTGCTCTCAGTTCTTCTGGGTATATACCTAGTAGTGGTGTTGCAGGGTCACATGGCAAATCTATATTTAGCTTTTTTAGGAACTGCCAAACCATCTTCCACAATGACTGTACCATTTTGCATTCCCACCAACAGTGATTCCTATCTCTTCACATCCTCTCCAATGCTTGTAGTTCTCTGTCTTTTTAAAAGTGACCATTCTGATAGGTGTGAAATGATATCTCCTTGTAGTTTTTTAAATTATCTTTTTTTTTTTTAAATAAGCTTTAGATTACATAAATGCTACATAAAAATATAAGGGATTCCCATATGCCCGACTCCCTCTCCCTCCCACACTTTCCTACATTAACAACACCCTTCCTTAGTGTGGTACATTTGTTATAATTGATGAACCCATATTGAAGCATTGCTACTAATCATGGACTACAGTTTACATTATACTTTACACTCTGTCCCACACAATTTTGTAAGTTATGACAAAATATACAATAAACGTGGTGGTTGATTTCTGAGTTCTCAATTCTATTCCATTGGTTTATATGTCTTTCCTTGTGCCATTACCATGCTGTTTGGATTACTGTGGCTTTGTAATAAGTTTTAAGATTGGGATATATGAGTCCTCCACCTTCATTCTTCTGTTTCAAGATGGCTTTAGCTATTTGGGGCCCCATACCCTTCCAAATAAATTTGATGATTGACTTTTCCATTTCTGCAGAGAAGGTTGTTGGAATTTTGATTGGGATTGCATTGAATCTATAAATTTCTTTGGGTAGTATTGACATCATGATGATATTTAGCTTTCCAATCCATGAACACAGAATATCCTTTCATTTATTTAGGTCTTCCTTAATTTCTTTTTGCAAAGTTTTGTAGGGTTTTGTGTACAAATGCATCATATCTTTGGTTAGATTTATCCTAGATATTTTATTCTTTTAGTTGCTAATGTAAATGGAATTTTTTTCTTGATTTCTTCTTCCAATTGTTTATTGCTTGTTTGTAGAAACATTACTGATTTTTAGGTTTTGTGTACCCCACCAATTTTCTGAGTTCATTTATTTGCTCTAGGAACTTTGCTGTGGATTTTTCAGGATTTTCTGTATATAGGATCATACCATCTGCAAACAAGGAAAGTATTTTTTCTTCCTGTCCAGTTTGAATGCCTTTTATTTCTTTTTTTTACCTACTTGCTCTGGCAAGAACTACTAGTACAATGTTGAATGACAGTGGTAACAGTGGGCATCCTTGTCTTGTTCCTGTTCTTAAAGGAAAAGCTTTCAGTCTTTCACCATTAAATAGGAATAGGATGTTATCTGTTGTCTTTTCATTTATGCCCTTCATCATGTTGAGGAAGTTTCTTTCTATTCCCTAGTTTTCTAGCTTTTTTTTTTTTTTTCAAGAAAGATTGCTGTATTTTGTCAGATGCCTGTTGTGCATCAATTGAGATTATCTTGTGGTTTTTCCCTTCATTCTGGCATAACATTTTGATCCATTTTGAGTAGATTCTTATATAGGCAGTAAGATAGGGGACCTCTTTCATTTTGTTGGTTATGGAAATCCAGTTCTCCCAGCACCATTTGTTGAAGAGACTATTCTGTCCCAGAAAAGTAGACTTAGAAGGCTTATCAAAAATCAATTGACCATAGAGGTGACAGTCTATTTCTGAAATCTCAATTTGATTCCACTGGTCCATATGTCTATATTTATGCCAATACCATGATGTTTTGACCAATATAACTTTATAGTACACTTCAAGTTCAGGGAACATGAGTTCTCTGACTTTGCTTGTCTTTTTTAGGATGTTTTGGCTATTCAGGACCACTTTCCCTTCCAAATAAACTTGGTAATTTACTTTTCTATTTCTGTAAAGTAGGCTGTTGATATTTTGATTGGTATTGCATTGAATGTATAAATCAATTTGGGTAAAACTGACATCTTCACAATGTTAAGTCTTCCAACACATGAACACAGAAAGTCCTTCCATTTGTTTAAATCTTTTTGGATTTCTTTTAGGAGTGTTTTGTAGTTATTTGAAATCAAATCATTTACATTCCTGGTTAAATTAATTCCGGGATATTTGAGTCTTTTTGTTGCTATTGTAAATGGAATTTTTACTTGATTTCCTCCTTAGCTTGCTCATTACTAGTGTATAGAAACACTACTGATTTTTGCATGTTGATCTTTTATCCTGCCACTTTGTTGAACTCATTTATTAGCTCAAGTAGCTTTGTTGTAGGTATTTATTGATTTTCTAAATATAGGATCTTGTCATCTAAGAATAAGGAGAGTTTTAATTCCTCTTTTCTAATTTGGATGCCTTTTATTTCTTTTTCTTGCCTAATTGTTTTGGCTAGAACTTCTAGCAAAATGTTGAATAATAGTGATGACAGTCAGCATCCTTGTCTTGTTCCTGATGTTAGCAAGAAAGTGTTTAATCTCTTCCCATTGAGTATGATATTGGCTGTGGGTTTTCCAAATCTGCCCTTTATCATTGAATTTTCCTTCTATTTCTATATTTCAGAGTGTTTTTATCAAGAAATGATGCTGGATTTTGTTGAATGCCTTTTCTGCATCGATCCAGATGATCATGTGTTTTTTTTTCTTTTGGTCTATTAATGTGGTATATTACATTCATTGATTTTCTTATATTGAACCACCCTTGCATACAAGGACTAAAACCCACTTGATTATGATGCATAATTGCATAATTGCTTTTATATGCTATTATATTTTGTTGAGAATTTTTGCATTTATGTTCATTAGAGAGATTGGTCTGTAATTTTCTTTTCTTCTAGTATCATTATCTGGCTTTGGTATTAGGGTGATGTTGACTTCATAAGATGTTTTGGATAATTTTCTCTCCTTTTCAATGTTTTGGAAGAGTTTAAACAGAATTGGTATTAATTCTTCTCCAAATGTCTGGTAGAATTCATCTTTGAAGCCATATGTTCCTGGAATTTTCTTTATTGGAAGATTTTTGAAGACTGATTCAATCTCTTTGCTTGTGTTTCATTTGTTGAGTTCCTGTATTTCTTGTAGCGTCAATATAGGTTGTGCAATTCTTGAAATTTGTCCATTTCATCTATGTTGTATAATTTGTTGGCATACACTTTCTCATAATACCCTCTTATAATCCTTTTTATTTCTGTGACGTCAGTCTTATTGTCCCCCCTTTCATTCCTAATTCTATTTATTTGCATTTTCTTTCTCTTTGCTAGTCTTGCTAATGGTTTGTTGATTTTATTGATTTTCTCAAAGAACCAGCTTTTGGTTTTGTTGATTTTCTTTTTTCTTTCTGAATTTCATTTATTTCTGCTCTAATCTCTTTCTTTCTTTCTGCTTGCTTGCTTTAGGTTTCGTTTGCTGTCCCTCTTCTAGTTTCTCCAGTTGTTCAGTTAGTTCTTTGATTTTAGCTCTTTCTTCTTTTTTAATATGGGCATTTAGGGCTATAAATTTCCTTGTCAGCACTGCCTTCACTGTATCCCATAAGTTTTTTTTTTTCAAATCCATCATCTTTTTTTTATTATACCTTGGTTTGTTTTTTTTTAACAAATCTACTTTGTTGATACATATTACTAAAGCATAAATCCATCCAAAGTGTATAAACAATGGTATTTAGTTAATCACATATTTGTGCATTCATCACTTCAGTCATTCTAACAGCACTTCCATTATTCTAATAATAATAATAATAAACAAAAAAAAACAAACAAAACGCATCACCGCTCATCTCTCTATGCTTCCCCTGCTGTAGGTAGCTGCTATTCTTTTTCCTTCTCTCTATATATTTGTATTCATATTTTGTAA
This sequence comes from Cabassous unicinctus, assembly GCA_029593785.1. Lineage (NCBI taxonomy): Eukaryota > Metazoa > Chordata > Mammalia > Cingulata > Chlamyphoridae > Cabassous > Cabassous unicinctus. The sequence continues at coordinate 16,929 of JAQZBX010024172.1, forward strand.
AAACAGACTTATGTAGGCAATATCACCCATATTCATGTTTTACATGAGGTTTTACTATCTTATACAGTCCCATGTTACAGTTTTTAGCTTTCCTTCTTGTAATATACATGACTGTAGACTTTCTCTTTCAGCTACTGTCATACTTATATTATAGCTCTGCTAATTAAAAACACCATGATATGCTTTCACCATTTCTATTCATTTCCAAAGATTTACAAACAACCTTTTTACCAATTCTGCACAGATTAACCCTCAGCTTTCAATTCTCTACCCTCCTTCTAGTTTCTGGTGACCTATATTCTAATTATTAACTCAATATGTTTACACAATATATTTAGTTCATAATAAGACAATCATACAGTATTTGTCCTTTTATGTCTAGGCTTGCTTCATTCAACATAGTATCCTCCAGGTTCATCCATATTATCATATGCTTCATGACTTCATTTCTTCTTACTGCTGCATAATATTCCATCGTGTGTATGTATCACACTTTGTTTATCCATTCAACAGTTGATGGACACCTGGTGTATTAGTCAGCCAAAAGGGTGCAGATGCAAAGTACCAGAAATCTGTTAGCTTTTATAAAGGGTATTTATTTGGGGTAAAAGCTTACAGTTATAAGGCCCTAAAGAATCCAACTCAAGGCTGCTTTCTCACCAAAATCAGTTACTACGTGTTGAAGCAAGATGGCGGGTGATCTCTGCCTGGTCTCTCCTTGCTTCTTGCACTTTAGAGTCTGTAGGTCCAGCTTCTTCTAATCTCATCAGTAGACTGGCATAGGGCTTGTCTCTCAGTACATCCTACATCAGTCTGGTATAGGGCTCATTTCTTACCAAGCCTTATCAGCAGCTCAGTGCTCTGTTCTAGTCAGCTGCAAACTATGAGGCAAATGGCTCATGTCTTCAATTTTTTGGAAGAGCTTGAGCAAGATTCATATTAGCTCTTCTTTGAATGTTTTGTAGAATTCACCTGTGAAGCCATCTGGTCCCGGGCTTTTCATCTTTGGGAGGTTTTTGATGACTTTCAATTTCTTCACTTGTGATTTGATTGTTAAGGTCTTCTACTTCTTCCAGGGTCAGCACAGGTGGTTTGTGTGTTTCTAGTTATTTGTCCATCTCCTCTACATTGTTTAGTTTTTTAGCATACAGTTCTTTACAGTATCCTCTTATGAGATCTCTTATTTCTGCAGGGGCAGGGGCAGTAGTAATGTCCCCTCTCTCATTTCTGATTTTATTTATTTGCATCTTCTCTCTCTTTTTCTTTGTCAGTCTAGCTAAAGGTTTGTCGATTTTGTTGATCTTCTCAAAGAACCAACTTTTGGTTTTTTGATTCTCTCTGTTGTTTTTGTTTTTTTGTTCTCGATTTCATCTATTTTTGCTCTGATTTTCACTATTTCATTCCTTCAGCTTGGATTGGGATTAGTTTGCTGTTCTTTTTCTAGTTCCTCCAGGCGTGCAGTTAGAGCTTCAATTTTAGCTCTTTCTTCTTTTTTAATGTAAGCGTTGTGGGCTATAAATTTCCCTTTCAGCACTGCCTTTTAGGTGTCCCATAGGTCTTGATACATTGTGTTTTCATTTTCATTCATCTCAAGATATTTGCTGAATTCTCTTGAAATTTCTTCTTTAACCCACTGATTATTTAAGTGTGTGTTGTTTAATCTCCAAATATTTGTGAATTTTCCCTTTTTCCATCCATTATTGATTTACAGCTTCAGTCTGCTGTGATCAGAGAAAGAGTTTTGTATAATTTCAGTCTTTTTAAATTTTTGAGACTTTTCTTGTGACCCAACATACAGTCTATCTTGGAGGAGGATTCATGAACACTTGAAAAGAATGTATATACTGCTGTTTTGGGGTGCAATACTCCATGGATGTCTGTTAGGTCTAGTTCATGTATTATATTATTCAAGTTCTTTGTTTCTTTATTTATCCTCTGTCCAGATGTTCTTTCCAATACTGAGAGTGGTGTGTTGAAGTCTCCAACTCTTATTGTAGAGATATCCATCTATTTCTCCATTCATCTTTGCCAATGTGTGCCTCATGTATCGTGTGGCACTCCAGTTAGGTGCATAAATGTCTAGTATAGTTATTTCTTCTTGGTGAATTGCCTCTTTTATTAATATGTAATGACCTTCTTCATCCCTTATAAGAGTTTTCCATTTGAAGTCTATTTTGTACTTCAGATCTTTTTTCAGTTACTATTTGCATGGAATATCATTTTCCAATCTTTCACTTTTAACCTGGTTGTGTCCTATGTCTGAGATGGGTCTCTTGTAGACAACATATAGACAGATCATAATTTTTTTATCCATTCTATCAGTCTATGTCTTTTAATTGGGGTTTTCAAACCACTGACATTCAATGTTATTACAGTAAAAACATTACTTACTTCTTCCATTTTGTCCTTCAGCTCTCTGTTGTCATATCGTTCTATTGTTTGTTGTCTTACCCTTTAGTTTACCCTTCCTAATAATCGTCATTTCTAAACTCTTCTCCAAATCTCTCACCCTTGTTTTTTCCTTTCAGGCTTTAGTAATCTTGTAAATTCTGGTCTTTTATTAACATTTTTTATCAGTTTTTGTTTGTCTGCAAAGACTTTGAATACCCTTCAATTTTTTATTTGTTTATTAAGCCATTTTATTGAAATATATTCACATACCATATGATCTTCCCCTTCATTTTTGAAGGACAGCTTTGTCGGATACAGAATTCTTGGCTGGCAGTTTTTCTCTTTCAGTAACTTAAGTACATCATACCAATTTCTTCTCACCTCCATAGTTTCTGATGAGAAGTTGGCACTTAATCTTATTGAGGTTCCCTTGTATGTGATGCTTTGCTTTTCTCTTGCTGCTTTCAGAATCCTCCCTTTATCTCTGATATTTGTCATTCTGAATAGTAGGTGTCTTTGGGTAGGTCTATTCAGATTTATTCTGTTTGGGGTGCACTGTCCTTCTTGGATTTTGATATTTATATCGTTCATGAGGGTTGGCAAGTTTTCAGTCATTATTTCCTCAAATATTCTTTCTGCCCCTTTTCCATTCTCTTCTTCAGGGACACTGATAATGCAAATGTTTGTACATTTTGCATTGTCAGTTCAATTCATTTTTTTCAATTCTCTTCTCTTTCTGTTCTTCTGTCTTTTCCAATTAGTACGTTCTGTCATTGAAATCAGTAATTCTGTCTTTGAGCATTTCAAATCTGCTCTTATGTACCTCTAATATGTTTTAAATTTCAACCATCGTGCCTTTCATTCCCATAAGGTCTGTTACTTTTCTTTGCAGGCTTTCAAATTGTTCTTTATGCTCTCCCAGTGTCTTCTTAATATCCTTTATATCTTTAGTCATATTTTCTTTAAATTTTTTGAATTAATTTAGGAGAGTTTTATGATTATCACTGATTAATTGTCTTAAATTCTCTATCTCTTCAGGATATCTGGCTAGTTCCTTTGGCTGGCCCATACTTCCTAGTATGGCTTGTAATTTTTTGCTGATGTCTAGGCATCAGAATATGTTGGTGAATTTACTCTGATGACCAATTTCTCTCAGTTATTGTTTTTTTTTTTTTTCACAGCTCTTCTTTTATATTTGCTTCAACTTATTTTAAGTCTTTAAAATTACCCAGCTTAAGTTTTCAAAATTGATCCAGGAACTCACTAATGTGGCACAGATTTTCTCCCAGGGGTTAGGATACAGAGAGAATGGAAAATAATTTTTTTCCTTGCAATTTCCAGACCGGCCAGCATGGTGCTCACCACTGCACATTTCCGCAGAGGTGTTTCAGTCTCAGCTTACTTGTGTTCCTATATTGAATCTCCAGAGTGGAGATTCAAAGCTGCCTCTGCTGGCCGAATTCACTGATGAAAAGTTCCCAGACTCCCCTCTGTTTCCCTTGAAATGGTGACAAAGAGGTGGATATCTGTTCCCTTCTCAGTCAGCTACAGCTAGCCAGGAGTTTTATCCCAGGTTAATATCTTGGGAGTGGGGGAGGGGAGCCCTTCCTGGCTGTTGTGGGGGCTTTGTAACTCACATTTCTTGTTTTGCATTCTTCTTATCTCTGTCGCTCACCCTCCTTGGAGTTGTGAAGCACTGTCCTGCTCTGCTGACTCCAAAAGCAGGTCCTTTGGGCAGCTTTTGGCTCTTTCTCCATTGTTTTTGTGAGAGTACTTAGCCTCGCCTGTTACTCCAATGCCATCTTCCCACAATCCTCCCTTTCTTCTTTTTTAGTGTAACCATTTTGACATATAAATTTCCCTCACAGCACAGCCTTCACTGCATACAATAAGTTTTGGTATGTTGTATTTTCATTTTCATTTGCCCCAAGATATTTCTTAATTTTACTCCTGATTTCCCTTTAACTCATTGTTTGTTTAAGGGTATGTTGTTTAATTTCCACATATTTGTGAAAGTTCCCTTTCTCCCTCTGTTATTGATTTCTAGCTTCATTCCCTTGTAGTCAGAGAATATACATTGTATTATTTCAATATTTTTTAATTTATTGAGACTTATTTTGTGACCCAACACATGGTCTATCTTGGAGAATTATCCATGATAACTTGAGAAGAATGTGTACCTTGTTTCTGTGGCAGCAATGTTCTATATATGTCTGTTAGTTCTACTTGGTTTAATGTATCATTCAAGTCCTATACTTCCTTATTCATTTACTGACTGGATGTTCTATCTATTATGGAGAATGATGTGTTAAAGTCTCCTACTATTAATATAGAACTATCAGTTTCTCCCTTCAGATCTCTCAGTATTTGCTTCATGTATTTTAGGATCTTGCTGTTAGGTGCATATATGTTTATAATTATTATATCGCCCTATTGAATTGTGCCCTTTATCAGTATGTAATGACCATTCTTGTCCCTCATAACTGTTTTTAACTTAAAGTCTATTTTATCCAATATTAGTATAGCCACCCCAGCTTTCTTTTGGTTACTACTTAAAATGTTTAAATGTTTAATTAATCAACAACATAATGAGGCAAATACCTCATTTTAATGTATTTCAGTATAAAATAAATTTGAATCCTCATCTACTGAAAATAAACTGTGTCATAAAGCATGACAGAGTTGGACCCTAAAAGAGTCTCATAGATTATTTATATTTATATTATTTATAATCTCACCATTTATATCATTTGCAAATATTGTAAATAAAAGTTATATAAATTTCAGGGAATGTTGATCAGGTAAGGTATATATGTGTGTATATGTTTGTGTGTGATTAAAAAGACTTATTACTTAACTATAAAAGTCATAGCAATTGAGATGCAAGCCCTCTGCCAAGTTATAACCTAAATGAAAATACAAAATTATGGCCAAAATCAACTTATCTTGCTCTACATATCTGGTACAAAGTCAGAACAAGTAAAATTTGAGTTTTTCTTAATTGCCAACATAGCCACTGAAAAACTACTTTCTTAGACCATTCCAGATAATAAGGGTAGAGAAATAAGCAAGTCAGTCTATATGCCTTTGGGGCACTCATATTTGTTGTAGCATAGATGAATAAGAACTAAGCTACAATTTAATATTTTGTAAGAATATTAGTAGGCAACAAAACTTGAGATGCTAAAAGAGATTCTTAGTGTGGACCATTTGAAAGACTTCTCAAAAGGGGAGGGGTAGAGGGAGAGGACTACTGTTGTTAAGGCTCAGCACACTATTTTATACATGGACATTAAGTGTAAGCAATAATTTATAGAAAAGAAACCAAAGTCTTAACAAACAAAAACTTTAAAATCTGAAACCGAAAAAAATGACAAAATGCTTGAGATATGTATAACAACATTATTTTATAATAAAGCAGTGATATTTATTTATAATAAAACTTTCAGCATTAAAAGTATATGGGGATTGTGGAATATGGCCGACGGGGTAGACAGATAAAACTTAGCTCTTACTAAAACAACTGAGAGGGAGTCTAGGGCTGCCTTGGTGACCTGGACAGTGCTTCACAACTAACAGAAAAGTCGGGGACAGTGAGGGGGAAGCCGAAGTAGCAAACTGTGAGTTATTGATCCTCCCTGCCACTGGGAAGGGCTGCCCTCCCCCATCCCTAAGATATTAGGTGAGGCTAATACTCCTGGCAAATAGTATCTGACTAAGAGGAGAACAGACTTCTTCCTCCCTGCCAGCACTTCTAGATATATAGAGCAGGAGGGTACTCTGGATCATTTAGGAGGGTGCTAGAAAGAAAAGGAAGCCGGGGAAAAATCTTCAGTTTCTCCCGCCTGTGGCTGGAAGTGGTGCTTATACCCCACCCTCAGGATAAACAGCCTAAGTGGAGCCACTGGCTTCCTCCTCCCTAGGAGAAGAAGAGATCAGAGAGGATACAGAGTGGTCTCTTTGCAGGTATTTTCACAAGCCAAGCCCCACTTGGGTGTTAGAAGGAACCCTGATGTGACAGGATTAGGGGAGGGGGATCCTCAGGCAGGCTGCCATGTCTAGCAGCCTAGAAAAAGAGAGAATTTAAAACAGAAAGGAGGCAGAGATAACAGGGAGGGAATAGGGGCCGATAGGTTTCTGAAAAGTCTTGCTAACCTAAGTAGGCACATTAGTTCAATGGGAGAACTCCTGCCTAGAATATAGAAGGTCCCTGGTTTAATCCCCAGTTCCTCTCTGCAAAGTGATACAAGGTTATCAAGCATACAGTGAAACTTTATGACAGGGAACATATTGCCATCCCCTTTGTATTAACATTTATTGGATCTGTTGTTTTTCAAAAAAGAGGTTCCTTTTTTACTTTCCTTATTTTACACACTAAAACCTGGCTTAAAACCTGCAGAGGACAGGCTGCAGGTTGATTGCTGAATAGCAACAGCCTGAGAAGATCACTAGGGGTCCAAGAGAAAAGGATGTTTTTCCATGTTTATCTTGGCTTTTTGATCCTTTTCCTGCCTTCTTCCTCTTTAAAAACAAACAAACAAAAAAACGGAGTAGCTGCTGTCTTGATTTCTTGTTGTTGTTTTCCTCCTTCCTTTGTTTCTCTGTTTGTCTGTTAGTTTTGTCTCTCTTTCTTTTGTTTCCCAATTTTCTCTACCTAAGCTATATCTTTTTCCTCCTTCACCCTTATATTTTCTATTTTCTGTTGTTGTTCTTTCATTCTGCCTCTTTGGGCTTGGTCTTCAATTTTTCTTGTACTCATTTCTTTCTCTCCCCTACTTTCTCAGTATTTAATTTTCTCTTAAAAATTTTTTTTTTCTTTCTTTCCTTCTCTCTTCTACTATTTCTTTTCCCCTCTTTTCATCATTCTAGACTTTTAATTCATTCTGTAGTTTTCTCCAATCTGTTTCATGTTCCATTGTTTCTATTCCACTTTTCTAATCTTATTCTTCTGTACTTCTTACTTGGGTTAATTATTCAATTGCCTACATCTTGTATGGTCCCTCTCCTACCTTTTAATAGTATTGCTACTATTACTCATTATCTCTTCCTATCTCTTCCTATTTCTCTGGTACTAACATTTTTTTCAAGGGAACATAGTCAATGACAAGGAAATAGAATAAGAAGAATGAAGTTTCAAAGTGACACCTTACCACACTCAAAAACAACAAAATAAAACCATAGAGCAGAGAGAGAAGCCAATCAACTGAATAAACACACCAAGATAAACAGGTGACTAGATAACAACAAAAAAATAAAAACTGCACTAAGAAACAGGAAGATATGGCACAGTCTAATGAACAAAAACAACAACAACAAAAGAAAAAAAACAAGAGGAGATGCAGAACATAGAACAACTAATCAGAGCTGTCCAAACAAATATCATCAATCAACTTAATGACATGAAGGAAGAGATTAAGGATATTAAGAAGACATTGGGAGAACTTACTGAAGAAATTGTAAACATACATAAAAAGATAACGAATATGATGGTGATGAATAGCACAATCCAAGAAATCAAAAATACAATGGAGGCACACAACAGCAGATTTGAACAGTCAGAAGAAAGAATTAGTGATGTGGAAGACAATACATCTGAAGTCAAACAGATAATAGAATAGATAGATAAAAAGATAGAAAAAAATCCAGCAGGGACTCAGGGACTTGAATGACAACATGAAGCACACAAACATACACATTATAGGCATCCCAGGGGGAGAAGAGAAGAGAAAGAGAACAGCAGGAGTGTTGGAGGAAATAATGGCTGAAAATTTCCAACTCTGTTGAAGGAGACATATGTACATATCCAAGAAAAGCAGCACACCCCAAACAGTATAAATCCCAACAGGCCTACTCCAAGACATATACTTGTCAAATTGTCCAATGCTCAGAACAAAGAGAGAATATTGAAAGCAGCAAGAGAAAAGAGAACAATCATATAAAAGGGAAGCTCAATAAGATTGAGTGCTGATTTCTCATCCAAAACAATGGAGGCAAGAAGGCAGTGGAATGACATAATTAAGGTGCAAAAGGTAAAAAACTTCCAGCCAAGAATTCTCTATCCAGCAAAACTGGCATTCAAAACTGAGGGAAAGTTCAAAATATTCACAGACAAACAGAATCTAAGAGAGTACATTAATAAGAAACCTGCAATTCAAGAAATACTAAAGGGAATTCTGCAGGTTGAAAGTCAAAAACAGGAGAGAGAGAGCTGGAGGAGAGTGTAAGAACAACTAAAAAGACAAAAAGAGTAATAAAAACAATATGTGACATACATAAACCCAAAGAAAATATTGATAATCTAAGTAATTCCATGACAATATTAACATTGAATGTTAATGGACTAAACTCACCAGTCAAGAGACACAGACTGGCAGTATGGATAAGGAAATATGACCCATCTATATGCTGTCTACAAGAAACCCACGTTAGACTCAAGGATTCAAGAAGGCTGAAAGTGAATGGTTGGAAAACAATTTTACAAGTAAACAATAACCAAAAAAAGGATGGGAGTAACTATACTAACATTGGACAAAATAGACTTTAAATGCAAAAATATTGTAAGAGAGAAAGATGGACACTATACAGTAATAAAAGGGGTAATCTTTCAAGAAGAAAGAACAATCATAAACATTTATGCACCTACCCAGGGTGCCTGAAAATACATGAGGCAAACACTGGAAAAGTTAAGTGGAGAAATAAATGCCTCTACAATTATAGTGGCGGAATTTACTGCACCATTATCGCCATTAGATGGAACATCTCAACAGAGATTCAATAAAGAAACTAAGACTTTGAATAATACATTAGAGGATCTGGACTTAATAGACATATACAGAACACTGCACCCAAATACAGCAGGATATACATTCTTCTCAAGTGCACATGGATCATTCTCCAAGATAGACCACATACTAGGACACAGAACAACTCTCAATGAATTCAGAAAGATTGAAATTATACAAAGTAATTTCTCAGAACACAAGGGAATGAAGCTGGAAATAAGTAAGGGCCAGAGAATCAGATTAGGCACAAAGATATGGAAGTTAAACAACACACTCTTAGACAAAGAGTGGTTCAAGGGGAAATCACAAAAGAAATACGTAACTACCTCGAAATGAAAGAAAATGGCAACACAACATATCAAAACCTATGGGATGCAGCAAAAGTGGTACAGAGAGGGAAATTCATAGCCATAAATGCATATATCAAAAAAGAAGAAAGAGCTAAAATAAAAGACCTAACTGAACACCTGGAGGAATTAGAAAAAGAACAACAAACCAACCCCAAAGGAAGTAGAAAGAAGAAAATAACAAAGATTAGAGCAGAACTAAATGAAATAGAAAATAAGAAAGCAATAGAAAAAATAAACAAAACCAAAAGCTGGTTCTTCGAGAAGATCAATAAAATTGACAAACCACTAGTTAGGCTAACAAAGAAAAAAAGAGAGAAGATGCAAATACATAAAATAATAAATAAGGAAGGGGATATCACCACTGAACCCACAGAAATAAAGAGTATCATAAGAGAGTACTTTCAAAAATTATATGTGAACAAGATGGACAATTTAGAGGAAATGGACAAATTTCTAGAAACACACAAGCAGCCAACATTGATGAAAGAAGAAATTGATGAGCTCAACAGACCAATCACAAGTAGTGAGCTAGAATCAGTCATCAAAAACCTCCCAACTAAGAAAATTCCCAGGACCAGACAGCTTCAAAAGTGAATTCTACTGAACATTCTGGAAAGAACTCCAATCCTGCTTAAATTCTTCCAAAAAAATAGATGTGGAAGGAACATTGCATAACTCATTCTATGATGTCAACATCACCCTAATACAAAAGCTAAACCACAAAAAAAGCTAAGCTACAAAAGACACCACCAGAAAGGAAAACTGTAGACCAATCTTCCTGATGAACCAAGATGCTAAAATCCTCAACAAAATACTTGCTAATCATATTCAACAACACATCAAATGAATTATACACCATGACCAAGTGGGCTTCATCCCTGGTGAGCAAGGATTGTTCACTATAAGAAAATCAATCAATGTTATACACCACATAAATAGACTGAAAGAAAAAAATCACATAATCATCTCTATAGTTGCAGAAAAAAACATTCGACAAAACACAGCATTGTTTCCTGATAAAAACACTACAAAAGATAGGGATAGAAGGAAACTTCCTCAACATGATAAAGGTTATTTATGAAAAATCCACAGTGAACATCATATACAATGGTGAAATCCTAAAAGGTTTCCCTCAAACATTTGGAGCAAGATAAGGATGCCCACTATCACTGCTCCTATTTAACATTGTGATAGAAGTACTTGCTCAAACAGTTAAGCAAGAAAAATATATAAAAGGCATCCAAATTGCAAAGGAAAAGTCAAAACTTCACTGTTTCCAGATGACATGATCCTATACGTAGAAAGCCCTGAGAAATCTACAACAAAGCTTCTAGAGCTTATAAATGAGTTCAGTAAAGTCACAGGCTGTAAGATCAATGCACAAAAATTAGTAACATTTCTGTACACCAATAATGAGCAATCTGAGGAGGAAATCAGGAAAAAAATACCATTTACAATAGCAAATAAAAGAATCACATACCTAGGAATAAATTTAAATAAGACATAAATGAATTATATGCATAAAATTACATAACACTGTTAAAGGAAATCAAAGAAGACTTAAATAAATGGAATAATATTCCCTGTTCATGGATAGGAAGTCTAAACATCATTAAGATGTCTATCCTACCCAAACTGATATACAGATTTAACACAATCCCAATAAAAATCAACACATTATTTTTTACTGAATTGGAAAAATTGTGAAATTTATTTGGAAGGGCAAGAGGCCCCATATAGCCAAAGACATATTGAAAAAGAAAAATGAAATAGGAGGAATCACACTACCTGACTTTAAAATATTCTGCAAAGCTACAGTGGTTGAAGCAGCATGATATTGGCACAAGAATAAACCTACTGACCAATGGAATGGAATCAGATTTCTCATATAGATCCTCACATACACAGTCATCTGATATTTGACAAGGCCACCAATCCCACTCAGCTGGGAGAAAATGACCTCTTAAACAAATGGTGCTTGGAATACTGGATATCCATATCCAAAAGAATGAGACAGGAACTCCATCTCACACCTTATACAAAAGTTAACTCAAGATGGATCAAAGATCTAAGTATAAAAGCCAAGACCATAAAGACCTTGGAAGATGATGTAGGGAAGCATCTACAGGACCTTGTAATAGGAAATGATTTCATGAACTTCACACCCAAAGCACGAGCAGTGAAAGAAAAAATAGACAAATGGGACCTCCACAAAATCAAAAACTTTTGCAAATCAAAGGAGTTTGTCAAGAAAGTGAAAATACAGCCTATCCAATGGGAGAAAATATTTGGTAACCCTATATCTGTTAGGAGTCTACTATCTGTCATATGTTTTAAAAATCCTACACCTCGAAAATAAAAAGACAAACCACCCATTTAAAAAATGGGCAAGTGATTTGAATAGACACTTCTTCAAAGAAGAAATACAAATGGCTAAAAAGCACATGAAAAGATGCTCAACATCACTAGCTATTAGGGAAATGCAAATCAAAACTACAATGAGATACCATCTTATACCCATTAAACTGGTGGCTATTAAAAAAGCAGCAGACTAAAAGTGTTGGAGAGGATGTGGAGGAATGGGAACCCTCATCCACTGCTGGTGAGAATGTAGAATGGTGCCACCATTGTGGAGGGCAGGTTGGCAGTTCCTCAAGAAATGAACTATAGATCTGCCATATGATCCAGCAATTCCACTGCTGGGTATATACCCAGAAGAATTGAAAGCAAGGACACAAACAGATATATGCATACCCATGTTCATAGTGGCATTATTCACTATTGCCAAAAGTTGGAATCAACCCAAATGCCCATCAGCTGATGAATGGATAAACAAAATGTGGTACATACATACAATGGGATATTACTCAGCTGTAAGAAGGAATACAGTACTAACACATGGGACAAAATGGATGAACCTTGAGGACCTTATGTTGAGTGAAGCAAGCCAGGCATTGAAGAACAAATATTACATGACCTCACTGATATAAATTAATCAAACTGAGCAGACTCAGAGAGCTAGAGTCTGAAAGGTAGGTTTACAGGAAATAGAAAGGGAGAAGAAGGTTGTGAGCCAATGCCTATATGGGCAAAATCTTGACAAGGTGGAAGCATTTAGTTGTCCAGTGAAGGGATATGACAGGGGTATAGTGATAATATTTGGTTAGATGGTGCAGATTTGACAGGTAGGCAGGGTGGGGAAGGTGGATTGGATGTCCATGAAACTGTGGGGAGGGTTGGGGGAGGAAGCAGGTGAACACTGGAGATTGGCGGATATGTGGTTGAAATTACAATGTTGGGAATGTTCATCTGGCAATATGACAAAGAAGGGTTACTGGTTTAGGGTGTTGGATGGTGGGCATTCGGGCCAGGGCACAACTGGGGCTGGCTTCCAGGGAGCGTGTGAGTGGTCATTTTGGCATAGTGTGTTGCATCAGTGGATAGAGACCCACATAATGAGCAAGAAGGTGTTGGACTCCCATCCTAGGGAGGCCTGTTATGTTCTCAAACAGAGGGATGGGAGTCACTTGAGCGCATCAGCAGTGCCTAATAGGGGAGGACAGACCAGTGTGTCAAGTCCTCAGTGAAGATGCAGGTAACTATGAATCTTGTCCTTCAAGGAGTGAAGCCTGGTAGTCACCATGTGCCCCAAGGGGAGGGAGAGGAAGGAATAAAATATATGGAACAGGGTGCAATTTGGGGGTGATGGAAGTGTTCTGCATGATCTTGCAAAGATGGATACAGGCCATGTTAAATTTTAACAGATCTTGCAAAAATGTATGGTCCAAAATGTAAACCATAATGTGAACCACTGATGATGGTTAGTAGCTATGTTTCACCACTTGTGCATCAATTGTAACAAATGTACCATCGACATGTAAAAGATTATTGATAGGGGAAAGGCGAGAAGGGGTAGGATCTTGGGTATATGGGAATCCCCTGTATTCTGTACGTGACTCTACTGTAACCTAAAACTTCTTTGAAGAAAA
>JAQZBX010024173.1:0-30340 GCA_029593785.1 Cabassous unicinctus
ACACACACACACACACACACACAGACACACATATATATGTTTTTAAGATATATCTTGCTGACATAAAGGATGTGCAGCATACCATTTACAATATTCTTTGCTGTAAAGTTCATAGAGCCAATTGGTTCCACAGATTGTTCTCCTTTATTTTGCCAGTCTCTTGTAGCCTTAGCCAGCCTATGGTTACAATTGATGCAAGAGTGTAGTTCACATAAAAATGTCACTAACTATTTTTACTTATATTAACAGGTAAGATGAAAGTAAAATGAAGATATATATTGTTACTTTACTTATATGTCAATGATGTGAATAGCTAATTTGCTGAGTCAGACAATAAGTTTTGAACACTCAGAAATTAACCTTTTTCAAGTTTTTGTGCTATTCACAAGGAAATGGTATAGACATGACACACTTCTGAGTTTAATCTGTAATTTTGACATTTTCTCCATCATTTTCTTAACTCTAGATAATCACCAAAACAATATTTCAAGCCATCAATTCATGTTTGTTGATTTCTGTGGTATAAATATTCCCATGATGGCCAATTTCAAGCTATCAATGTGATGTTACTGAGCAGTGAGTTGGGAAAAGATGTGCAGTAGAACATCAATATACAGTTGTTGGATTGGGGTTGTTTTTGTTGTTTTTTTTTTTGTAGACACAGAATCAATGGAAATAACACCTTCAGCATAAAGATAAAATCTAATAAAATGAATAGGAAGTGATGATTTCTGAGATTTATTACTTTTCAAATAACTCATTTGATTGTAAATTTTAAAATTTTAATAATGGTGAGTTTAACAACCAGCTTGCAAAATCCTGAAAATTTAACATCAGGCACTCAGAAGCTGGTAGACCTGGCTCCCACACACCATTGACTTGTAAAATAGACTCAGTCACTTCCTCTTGAAGCTTATCATCTATGGATGCAAACAGGAAATAAATGGAGACAGGGCTTAGATCTCATAAACCAAAGTTGGAATGACCAGTAAGTGCAGAATTTTGGCCCCCATCACCTTCACCTTCTGATGTTATGCCCATGAATATGTTGCATTACATGGCAAAAGGAATTTGCAGATGTGATTAAGATTAGAGATCAGTTGACCTTAAAATAGGGAGACTATCGTGGATTATCTGGGTGAGTCCAATTATCACATGAGCCCTTAAAGTAGAAGAGGATGTCAGAAACTGAAGCCAGAGAGATTCAAAGCTCACGAAGGGTTTGATGCACCATCATTGGCTTGAAGATGGAGGGGACCATGTAACAAGGAAACAAAGCTCTCAGTCCTTCAACTACAAGGAACTGAATTTTGCCAACAACCATTGAGCTTGGAAGAATGGAAGACAACCCTGAGTGCCTTAAGAACCACAGCTCTGACAAATGCCTTGATTTTACCTCAGTGAGAACATAAGCAGGTAATCCAGTCTCAGCATGTCATACTTCTGAACTACGGAAACTTTGAGATAACAAATTTATATTGTTTAAAATTGCCATGTGTAGCAGTTTGGCATTACTTATGAATTCCAAAAATAGGTATTGGATTATTTTTGTAAACTGGTCTGTTCCTCTGGGCTTGATTAAATTATGATTAGGGCTTTGATTGGGCTATGTCAGTAGGGTGTTGAGTCCCCACCCCTTGGTGGGGAAGAACAGAGTTGGCGTTTTTGATGTTGGAATTTTTGAGCTAGAGCCCCAGGAGGTAAGCACACAGAGGAGCTTGGTCGTGAGGAAAGACAAAAGGCCCTGGGAAGAGAAACAAGCTGTTTACCTGACAGTCTACAGCAGGCCTTGTGGAGATAGCAGAGCAGCTGAGCCCGGAAAGAAGTGAGACCCAGGAAGAGAGAAACGCAGGAAGCCTGAACCCTGGCAGAAGTCGGCAGCCATCTTGCTCCAACACATGGGAACTTTGGTGAAGGAAGTAACTTATGCTTTATGGCCTGGTAACTGTAAGCTTCTACCTCAAATAAATACCCTTTATAAAAGCCAACAGTTTTCTGGTATTTTGCATCAGCACCCCTTTGGCTGACTAATACACCGTGTGTGTCAAATTGTTATATAGTAATAGAAAACTAATACAATCAGTAAAGAAATAATCAAAATAATAGTCATCAAGGAAGAGCAGGGGGGGAAATATTCCAGACAGAAAGAACACGTGCAGAGTTTAAGAGGCTAGAAAGAAAAGCAGCACTTTCAGGGATCTAGAGGTGTTTGGTATGACTGAGTGTCATGTACTTGAGGAAAAAAGATGAGAAAGGTTCCCTTTGAACCAGGGAATGTTTTTGAACATTTTCCCAAGAGCAAAGGGATCCAGTACATTATTTGAAACAGGGAATGACATAATTTGTAATTTGTGGAGAATAGATGAAAGGAGGGTAGACTGGAAGCAGGAAGATCAATTAGGAAGCTTTTGCAGCTGATCAGGCAAGTATGGTGAGCATGGAGAAAGGTGCTTGAAGGTTCCTAACCATGGATGGCCATCGTTGCCTACTTGGTTCTTTCTCTCTTCTGCTCCTTGGCTCAGTTCAGCAATCACTGATTTAGCACCAACTATGTTCAGGCGCCATCTCAGCAGCAGAGATACCACTCCAGGCTCTGAGATCTCAGCAGGGTCCTTGTTGCTGCTACCCCTTCTTTCCCAGAAGCCATGTGGGGTGATATAAATACATAGTTTATGGATTCCAAAATCCAGTCCTGCCACTTATTAAGTATGCAACCTCGGGCAAGTCACTTAACCAGGCTAAGTTTCACTTTCCTGATTTGTAAATAACTGCCATCCATGCCTACTTCAAAAGGCTGTTGTGAGAATCAAATGTCGAGTACATAAAAGAGCTTTGAAATTAGTCATAAAAGCACCGTTCAAATGACTTATTTTCTTCTCTTTATCGCAAATGTTCCCCTACTCTTCTCATATTATTTTTTCTTTTTCTCACTTTCATTTTCCTCATTAATAAATTAGTTCAACAAATAATCACTGACAGCCTATTCTATATTACTTACTTGGGGATATATATATATGTATATTCCATGCACACACAATTCCTGTCCCATAGGAGCTTACTGTCTGAACATTTAAGAATATAGAACAATGTTCAGTATATTTTTAAGTGGAAAATAAAACTAATTACAAAATTTGTTAGATTGTACAAGAGTGTGTTTGCATGTGTACATGTGTGTGGCATATGAAAGAGAACAAGAGAGAGAAAATATGAATATATGTGCAGAACCAAAGATTGGGAGATATACATCAAAATCTTAGTAGGCTTTCTCTTTGACTGATTTCATTTTGTTTTACATATTTTCCTGTATTTTCCAAATTTTCTGTAACAATGAAAATAAAAGGTGCCAAGCGCTATGAAGGAGTTTGTGGCAGTTTGGCATTGTTTATGAATTCCAAAAATAGGTATTGGATTATGTTTGTAAACTGATCTTTTCCTCTGGGTGTAATAGACAGTGTTGGATTCAGAGGTTTTACTTTTACTTGATTAAATAATGATTAAGGCTTTGATTGGGCCACATCAGTAGGATGTTGAATCCCTGCCCCCTTGGTGGGTGGGAACTCACAGAGAGACTGCACTGTAGAGAAAGGAGGTTGGAGTTTTGATGTTGAAGTTTTGAGCTGGAGCCCGGGAAGTAAGCACACAGAGGAGCAGAGCGGCTGAGCCCAGACAGCAACAAGCCCCGGGAAGAGAGGAAACCAGGAAGCCTGAACCCTCACAGATGTCGGCAGCCATCTTGCTCCAACACATAGCAACAGATTTTGGTGAGGGAAGTAACTTATGCTTTATGGCCTGGTAACTGTAAGCTTCTACCCCAAATAAATACCCTTTATAAAAGCCAACAGATTTCTGGTATTTTGCATAAGCACCCCTTTGGCTGACTAATACAGAGTTAAAACACAGGATGGTAATGGGACACACAGAATAAACATTTTTCTGAGTTAAATGATTTCTGAGTGTAAGCTTTTGCTTAGTTCCGAGGGATAAATAGAAATTTTCTAGGAAAGAACCTAGGGAATGACATTCTAGGAGATGTACCCAGTGGGAGTAGAGACTCAGCATGGAGCATAAAAGAAACAATAAAACGTGCATAGTTCCTGATACCTGTAGTGTGTCTGGCAATGGAGCAGGAGACGACTCCCATGGGATTTGAATGCAATGCTATGCTTTTAGATTTTATTCTATAGGTGCTAAGAGGTCCCTGAAAGCATTTTAGCAGAGGAGTAACTTAAGCAGAGGACTTGCATTTTCAGTTGATTACAGTGGGGGCAGAGTGAAATACGGCAGGAGGGAACAGTTAGACAGCAGACAGTGAGCACGGAGACTCATCTGGAAGCAAGTGTTCAGGTAAAGAAATGACGAAGGGAAATGTATCCCGCAAAAGAAGAAATATTTTAGAGATAACAGAAATACTTAGGGCTTATTTCCCATTCTGCCTATGTCATACTGCATTGCTAATTTAGCAGCACCAAAACTCATATAAGAAAGAACACTTGGTGCCTCAATGGTGTGCCTGCCTGATGTTCCAAGGAGAAGAAGAGTGACAAAGCGGATGGGAAAACCAAGACCCAACGACCTTTGAGAATTTCAGAATTTGGCTTAGAACTAACTTCTGCAAGCCCAGGGGAAACATTTGGGATTAGGAAATACTGTCTTCTTGTCCAGATCCAGACTTTTGGGTGATGGGAAACAGCAATGGGCCTGAGAATGATCCTGGGGGAAGACCCTACAGGACTGCATGGCAGACAAGAATAAGATGAGCACATGTGGAGTCAGGTGGATGGTCACAGAACAGACTGTGCAGAAACAGGACTTGGAGAGAGGAAATTCTTTTCGAGTCATTTTGTTTTGTGGCAGCAGGATTTCCAACTGGCATGAAGAGAACCGGGGATTAACAAAGAAAGCCAAGAGCCTTAGTGTTTCATGAGAACAATATGTCAAGACAAGTTTGCTGGCAGTTGGAACCAACTTGGCTGCTCATGCTAAGAAAGGACATGGAGGAAAGGGGAAAGGAATTAGCAAACCCTCAGTGACCCATTCTTTGCTTCCTTTAACATCTGCTTTTATATTTAGGCCTAGTGAGCAAATGCTTTTGTAGAACTATATTGAAGCTTCTTCTTAGCCCTGTCTTCCTGACCATATAAATGTAAGTGTTCAAAATCTCCCAAATAAGGAGCAAACCTTTCTCTTCTACACACAGAGAGTGAACATAAGGATTCAAATCCAAGCCAGTTTGTAAGGGACCAATCTGAGCCTTCCTGCTAGCAGGCTTTGACAGGCATGAGAGATATGGAAAGTGGGCAGAGGCAGGAGAAACCCAAGCACAAAAAAGGAGAGGCAGGGAGGGAGGGACTGGAAGATAGGGAGACTTTTCAGTAGGATGCGCAGAGCCAGGGTTCTGAAGTCTGAAGCACTCGTGACAACTGCCTCACCAGGTGATGTCCCCAGAGGGCCAGGCTGCAGCTCCAGTTCTTTAAAGATCTCTCTGTGCTCTGCTGCAGGGGGATATCAAATCCTTCATCTGGGCTTTAATTTCCATCTTTAGCTTATCCATCCCTAAGAGTCATTCCTTTCTTACATTTAGGTTCCACAGACCAGGAAACCTGAAATGACAATTACTTGAAGCTTTTGTAGAAAATTAGAGGAACCTACAAAAGTAAGCTTTCCACACTGGGGTAACCGCGGATTTCAAATGAACTGGCATATAAAGTCACAGGGGAAATCACAGAAATGCATTGATTTTCAGAGAAGCCAGGTTCAGTCGCACTCAGGGGTCCTGCTCTGACTTTCAAAGACAAGCATCTCTCAGTGCCCACTCACTAGTACTACATTAAAATATGTTTGGGGTTTGAGTCGGTGGTGCACATTTATGATTATCTTCGTGTGCGTTTTGTTTTTACTCAAGTGAAAATTCTTTCTTCTGCAAAAAGCCCTAAAGCACAGGAAATATGATGAGGTGGCAGAGGGTGGTGGGGGTGGGGGGAAACTTTTGATCCCCAAAGTTCTCAGAACACACACCAAGAAATAACCTGACATGTGACCTGCAGGAAGCTCAACACTGGAGGAACCACTTTTCTGAGACTAATCCTGCAGATATGCCTCCCACAGCTTCCTCTTGCCAGCTAGTCTTAATGGAGGTGGGTGTTACCAATGCAAAAGCTGTTTTGATCTCCCCTCCCCACAATGAAGACCAGAAAAGTAGCAAGTTTCCTTTGCTTTTCATAAGGCAGCTCTCTCCACATGTTGAATACTCCCCTGGGGATTTTTTTTTTTTTTTTTTTTCCATTTTCCAGATCCTTTACCTTTAACAGATTTTCTTTTTAAAATAGAGTTGTTGGGGAAACAGATATGGCTCAAGCAATTGGATTCCCATCTACCATATAGGAGGTCCAGGGTTAGATTCCTGGGGCCTCCTGGTGAAAGGCAAGCTGGCCTGCATGGAGAGCTGGCCCACGTGGAGAGCTGGCCCATGTGGAGTGCTGGTGCAGCAAGATGACACAACAAAAAGAGACACAGAGGAGAGACAATAAGAGACACAGCAGACCAGGGAGCTGAGGTGGCGCAAGACATTGAGTGTCTCTCTCCTACTCTGAAATGTCCCAGGATCAGTTTCCAGTGCTGCCTAAAGAAAAGAAAAGCAGACAAAGAAGAACACAGACAGAGCAGACAGCAAGCACAAAACAATGAACGGGGTGGGAGTGGGGGAGAATAAGTAAATCTTTTTTAAAAAAATACAATTGTTGGTAGGGAACAGTTGTAGCTCAAGTGGTTGAGTGCCTCCTTCTCCTATATGAGGTCCCGGGTTCGATCCCTGATATCTCCTAAAAACAAAAGCAAGCAAGCAAGCAAACAAACAAACCAACTCTCACTGAGGAGTGGTTGTAGCTCAGTGGTTGAGTGCCTGCTTCCCAAATACGAGGTCCTGGTTTCAAAATAAAATGAATAGAATTGTTGGCAATGAAATAGAATAAAGGTTATTTGTAATGCCCCCCCCCTCCCCCAGATGGCTCCCTCATCTGTTTGCTCGTTGTTTTTGCTTGTTGTCTGCTTGTTGTTTTTTGTTCATTGTCTGCTCATTGTCTGTTTGGTTTTTTCTTTAGGAGGCACTGGGAACCAAACCCGGGACCTCCCATGTCTGCATGTTCTTTGCTTGTTTGTTTGTTTGTTTTTCTCATTGTCTGCTCATTGTTTTTGCTCATTGTCTGATTGTTGTCTGGTCATTGTTTGTTTGTCTTCTTTAGGAGGTACCCAGAACCAAACCCAGGACCTCCCATATGGGAGGTGGGCACTCAACTGCTTGAGCCACATCCTCTCCGGTTATTTATAATTTTAATTTTGGTTAGTCTCATTAGGATAAATGTTTCTCTTGCCTTTGGGACTTTTGTTCCCTTTTAATAATTTATTTGGGACACACTTTTATCAGCTAGTTCTGTATTTCTGGAAATGGCTGAAAATATCCTGTACAGGGCATGTGGGTGGAATAAGAAAAGCAGAAAGGCAGAGAAGCCGAGTAGGATTCTTGCACGGTTTGCCAGCAAAGCTACATGTGTGTGCCTATGTGTGTGTCGGTGTGTAACCTTGCCCTGAGAAATGTTAACTTATTATATCATCTTTCCACTTGTTAAAAGCAGAGCAGACTAAAAATGATTGATGTGATGAATGCATAACTATGTGATTATACCGAGTACAAGTGATTGTACACTTTGGATGGATTTATGTTTTATTACTGTGTATCAATATTGATTTGTAAAAAAGAAGAGCATTCAACAAATAACTGTAAAACTTATTTTTGATCTTACATTTGAAATTTCCGTAGAACAAAGGGTTCTAGTCCAGCTCTTACATTGCGTCTTTGGGCCTGTCTGCAAAAAGCCAAGGCTTGGAGGAGAAGTCATGAGAGGACCTCCTTCTCTCCTCCTCCCCCATTGCCTCTTCCCTACTTTAATCTATTGTGAGCAATAGGATTCATTCCATCTTTTCCAGAAAGACAGCCAATGGCATAGTGTACCTTTTTACTTCTGTGGGTTAGAAGAAAGTTCTTAGAACTGAAAGATTCCATGTGGGGCACATTACAAGCATGAAGCCAGCTGGCTTTTTTTTTTTTTTTTTTCTTTTTTTAAATTAGAGAAGTTGTGGGTTTACAGAACAATCATACACAAAAATAATTTCCATATAACACCTTATTATTAACACCTGCCATTAGTGTAGTATATTTGTTACGAATGGTGAAAGCACATTTTTATAATTGCACTACTAATTATAGTTCATGGTTTAACTTAGGGTTCACTGCATATGTAATGCAGTTCTGTGGATTTTTTATAAAATTTTTATTCTATTACCATATATACAACCTAACATTTTCCCTTTTAACCACTTTCAGATATATATTTCAGTGCTGTTAATTACACTCACAATGTAGCGCTACCATCACCACCATCCATTACCAAAACATTTCCATCATTCCAAATATGAAATCACAATGGAATATTTTTTGAAACTCTCTTAACCCTATCTTCCCAGCCATATTTTGTTTACCCATTCATTGGTTGATGGACACTCGGGTTGCTTCCATCTCTTGACAATTGTGGATAATGCTGCTGTGAACATCAGCATGCAAACATCTGTTGGAGTCCCTGCTTTCAATTCTTTTGGGTCTATACCTAATAGTGGAATTGCTGGGTCATATGGTAATTCTATACTTAACATTCTGAGGAACCGTGAAATTGTCTTCCACAGCGGCTGCACCATTTTATATGCCCACCACTAGCAATGAATGCGTATTCCTATTTCTCCTCATCCTCTCCAACACTTTTAATTTTCCATTTTTAAATAGTATCCATTCTAATAGGTGTGAAATGATATTTCATTATAGTTTTGATTTGCATTTCCCTGATGTCTAATGATGTTGAGTTGTGAGGGCAGTGGGGCATGGGGAATTCTCTTGCTGTAAAACTTACCGTGTCCCCACCCCAATTCTTTGATTTAAAAAACGTGGGCCTCACTAAATATCTCATTTCTCTCGACTGATCCAACTTTTTACTTTCATCTTCATGAAGAACTGAACTCTTATAAAATAAAACCATCTTCTAATTTTCTCATGTATGACTTGAACTTTTTAAGGTGTCTAATCTGTTTGCTATTTTTTTTTTCACTTCAGCAATATCTTTGGTAATAACTAGCAGAGCTTGTGAATTGGTGAGCTGTGTGCCTGAAAGAGTTGCAGGTATGTCCAGATAATTGAAGCCTTTAGCTTGCCATTTGGTGAGTGAGCCCTGGCTCTGCAGGAAGCCTTGGTATCTGCGGCTTCAAGTCACAAACAATTGTCTTCATTTACTCCAGAGGACCAAAGTGTGTCATTTTCCATTCTTTTCTAGATGAGGACAGTTAGAATGTTATGAAAGGTCTTGTGTTTCTCCTCCCACTCAAAGATTTCTTTTGATATAGGGGAACAATAAGATCCTCACACTCACTGTATCTCTCCTTGAACATTTCTTCTTAGTAGTTAAACCTGGCCTCTTGCTGGATCTCTTTCAATGGCATTCCTGGCTAACCAGATTCATGCTTCTCCTTGTCCTCCACATTCAACCAGCTGTGTGGGCTTGGGACTACTACCTTGGCACTATATATCTGATTTTTCCCTTTTTTCCTTTCCCCTATCATTTAAAAAATTTTTTTTTATTTATTCCCACTGTCTGCTCTCTGTGTCTATTTGCCGTGCATTCTTCTATGTCTGCTTGTCTTTTCTTCTCATCTTCTCTCTAGGAAACTTTCTGACATGGGAGAGAGGTACTCAACTGCTTGAGCCACCTCAGCTGCCTGGTTTGTTGTGTTTCTCATTGTCTTTTTCCTGTGTGTCTCTTTTTTTGTTGTGTCATCGTGTTGTGCCAGCTCTCTGCGTGGGCCTGCTTTCATTCACCAGGAGGCCCCAGAGATCGAACCTGGGACCCCCCCATATGGTAGATGGGAGCCCAATCACTTGAACCACATCCGCTTCCCATACCCTATTATTTTTATTTCTGGCTTGGATTCATCTCTTTTTTTGCTATTTAATCCTATACCTGGTTTTCTGAATCACCTTCAGAAAGTATAGCCCTAGTCTTATCAATTCTCCTTAAAAAGAAGGACAAGGCAAGAAAAGGCAAGATAGAAAAGGTAAGGACAATGAACTAATATACAGATTCTTTAACCTGATATGCCCATTTGTCTTTCACCATTTTGTCACCTTATTCCGTTTGAATCGTATTTATCACTATCAATCCCCAGGATCTATCCTGTAGGAAAATTGAAATACTTAGTGCTGCTTGAAGATGACCTATATTCTCCTGCATTTGTGTGTGAGTATGTTCATGCTGTTTGTTCTGCCTGGAATGCCCATGTCCAAATGCTCCCTATCTTTCAAAACTTAGACAATATTGTTCCTTTATCATGAAGCTTCCTCTGATTTTTCCAGTCAGTAGCTGTGGTGAAGGGGAAGGAACTGATTCTACAAAAGATGGAGAACACTGGGCTGACTCTGAATGAGGTTAGGCAAGGCAGCTCTATGGCAGGGAAGAATGAAACTGTAGTCAGATCACCTGGCTCAATTTTGGCTCTGCAACCATTTATTACCAAGGAATTTTGGGAGTCATGCTCCCTTGTTGTGTGTTCTGCATCTGTACAATGAGGAAAATAATGATAACTACATCATAAGCTCAGGCTTAACCTAAAAGCCACCTTAATGAGAGTGTGTTCAGATATTTCTGAAGATTTATGATATCCACTAGTATCACTGGGTATCACTTTATACTAAGTTATTATAATGGGTCATAAACTATAAGGAGTCATGTCAATATGAAGATTATCCAGTGGCTTTCACCAGCCCATGTCTTGGCATTGGTTCCCAGAATGGTTTCTCCTCTTCTCTGAGAATGGAATAAAGGTCTCATTCTATTTAACCAATGCAAAAAAAAAAAATTAAAGTGGGGTAAAGGGTCACTTAACTGAATCCCTACAATATTTTGAAGTACACTTTGTTGTTCAGTCATCATTTTAGTCAATAAACATTGAGCACATGCTATGTGCCAGATATAACATGCATGTTAGAGCACTGGGAATAAAACAATGAGGAAGAAGTTTCCAACACCCTCAAGAATCTTATAATCTTATGAAAGGGAGAAAGAAGTGGACAGTTATCCTGCATTGTAATAGTTGCCCACAATGAAAAGCAAGTGGTTGTGTAGTCACAGAAATCATAAAAGAGGATCACTTAGCCCTGTATGGAGTTGGATAGTGAAGGCTTTCTCGAGGAAGTGGTACAACACAGCATGTAGACAAACAAGGCGTTGGTGGAGGGAAGGGAAGTGATGGAAAGAATCAATGGAGGGGAGCGTATTCCTGGCAAAAGGAATAGCTTGTGTACAGGCTAGAGGTAAGAGAGAACACAGCAAGGCTGGAGCAATGCTGGCAGTTCAGCATGACTAGAATGTGCTCGTGCAATGGGACTGGAATGTTCTTTGTCTCCTGGATGTTAGGGCAATTGCTGGTCTCAGGCCTTTGGGATTTTTCAATCCACTGACCTAACATCATGTCATAACACAGAGAATTCCACCAGACCTTTGGTCCAAAAGTTCCAACTTTGATAAGAATGATTTATTTTCAAAGAGCCTACAGGGGAGTGGGTGTAGCTCAGTGGTTGAGCACCTGCTTTGCATATGTGGGGTCCTGGGTTCAAATCCCCATACCTCCTTTTAAAAAAAAAAGAGTTAGAATCTTGCTGCAGAAAGAAGTAGATGGAAAATAGTCTTCTGATTACTATGCTGGGAAACAAACTGTCCCAAATGTAGTGGCTTAAAACAGCAATAATTTTATTATATTCATGGGCTGTTTTAGTAAGGAACTCAAAATATGAAAACAGAGTGAGGATGCCTGTAACACTTCTGTGGCCTGAGGCCACCTTCTTTAGGGTGTAAAATCTGTCTTCCGGTAGATTGCTTGGATTATGCACTGAGCATGGGGTGAGCTGAAGACATGACTGAATTTGCTTAGAGGCAGATTTCCTCTTCTAGGTCTAGATGATTCAAATGAGGTTCTGTCCCATTTACTTGCCTGAACTTCTAGTTACCAGACTGCTGTCTAGGACCAGAGGTGGTTTGGCTGGGACCTGCATTCTCACCTTCACCACAGGAAGTAGCAATTGATGAACCTTTTTTGAATGGACTGCTCTCCTGAGGCCACAAGGGTCAAACTTAAAGGGTTGCCTACCCTTCTATTCTATTTAGTCTCATCCCTCTTCCTTCCAAATTAAAAAATAAGCCTGAAAGGAGATGCCCAGGTACTGTCACAGGGCCCAGAGTCTGTGCCTCACTTTGTCTCCTGAGGGCCCCTAACCTCTCAAGTTTACTTCTTTTTATTCTGTTCCAGAATAATTTGAGGACGTTTATCAAAGCTAAGAGTGGGAACCATGTTTCATGGATGTCTTTTTAAAATGTTATTTAAAAATAAGTTACCTATTTTTTGACGGGGCAGTGCATTCATACAGCACAATTCAAAATTCAAAGGTAAAAGCCTTTAAAAGTCTAGGTTCCACTGCACCCTACCATGTAGCAGTATGATTTGTAACACCTAACCCCAGCGCTGCGTCCCTGCAGGCGCCACGTGCAGTATCAAGCATGCTGTGCCGTGGTGTGAGCACACAGCCCGTGCGTGTCCCTATGACAGCCCAGGCCGTGTGCGCGTCTTCACGTGCTCTTGGCCCCTCCTTGCCTTGGGAGCATCTAGACGGATATCGTTACAGGTAGATCTGTTAGTCTTCTCTTGCATATTAATATTGAGACTATGGGTTGCTAAGTCCACGGAATCTCACTCTGCTGTGGTTAGTCTTGCCACCAGGTCCTTGCGTACAGACGCAGTGGTATCCAGACAGCTGACATGCAGGGCCCTGCGGCTTGGCTTGCCCTGCCCACAACCTTCTCCTGCTGCCCATCACAGGGGAGCACCCCTTGGCGCTCAAGGGAGCGTAATCTTTGAACAGGTCCATTCATTTGGGAGACATTTTTGTTGTCTGGTTTGCAGTACTTACAAAAATTGTTTTATATTGAAATTGCCATGATGAACTCATTCAAAACTTTAACATTTTATATCAATGAAACAAGGAAGTATTTACCATGGGTTAATAAATAAATAAATAAATCCTCCAGTTTGTCTAGTACTGGGCCTCAGAACACATTCATGGAACTTTTTCTCATTGGTTTTGCATTCGCTGTCTGCTCTCTGTGTTTCCTTCTGTGTCTGCTTGTCTTCTCTTTAGGCAGCACCGGGAACCGATCCTGGGAGCTTCTGGAGTGGAAGAGAGGCACTGAATCTCTTGTGCCACCTCAGCTCCCTTGGTCTACTGCATCTCCTATTGTCTCTCTTCTGTGTCTCTTTTTGTTTAGTCATCTTGCTGCACCAATGCTCCATGCAGGCCAGCTTGCTTTTCACCAGGAGTCGCTGGGAATCGAACCCTCGACCTCCTGTACCATAGATGGGAGCCCAATCTCTTGAGCCACATCTGCTTCTCCATTCAGTGAACTTTAAGCATTAAATTCCTAGTCTAGGTCACACAGCACAAGAGACAGATGTATTGTGCAGCTAAGGAAACTTAAGCTTCAGGACCCTGGCTGGCTTGGACCCCGTCCAGATCCCCTTTCAGGAACCCTATCAACTTATTTGTGTTCCTTTGTAAAACTGGCAAGCATAATATATTTTAACCATAACAGTTATGTCTGCTCCTTTTTGCCACTCCAACTTCCCTTGCCATAACACTCTCCTATGAGGTGGTGTTAGATTAGCCATGAGCACTTTCAAAATCTGGCTAGGAGAAATGGAACTGGGATTGCATTTAGTTTGGGATTAGTGAGAGAGGTTTGGGAACTTTGCAGTCACTTCTGTGAATATGTAGGTTATTCTTAAGTGTAGCGGTGACTTTAAGTTATATTCCTGCTCAACGTGGTGACTCACCTAGTGTCGTGATGTGAGCTGGCAACACCGGAGTTATTTTGCTATATAAAAGTATAATTAGAAATATGTATGATCTAAAAAATAAGATAGCGGGGTGAAAGATAGTTTATTACTAAAAATATTAATAAAATATGTTATTTTTCTGGATTTTGTGATAAGTGTGTACCTGGCAAAACTTGCATATTTCTAAGTTGTTCCCAATTCTTCTTTCATCCTAAATCCTTTTGCACATAGTTATATATCTGTTATTTGGCATTCTTTTTCTTGGGGAAGAGTCCAAAATTATAATAATTTTAGTCCCACAAAATATTGTTCCTTCTTTTTACAGAATAGCCCAGAATCCATCTCACTACTTCCTTTGCTTGTGGTTTGCTCATCTATCTGCTTTGTATGATGCAAACAATAGAAGGACAGGCTGAATTTCTAACTGTACAGTCTTGGCATATTATTGGCACTTGACAAAGTCATCATGTCTCATCTCTGTCACCATCATTGCTGTTTATAGCAACAGACTAACGCTCACCCATTAAAAATCATCTTGCTGGGAAGTGGATGTGACTCAAGAAGTTGGGTGCCTGCCTACCACATGGGAAGTCCCGAGTTCGGTTCCCAGTGCCTCCTAAAGAAGACAGGCAAGACAACGAGCTGACATGACAGGCTGGTGTGACAAGCTGATGCACTGATGAGACACAACGAGGAAATACAATGAGAGACACAACAAGCTGAGAGCAGAGGTGGCTCAAGACATTGGGTGCCTCCCTCCCACATGAGAGGTCCCAGGTTTGGTTCCTGGTGCCTAAAAAAAAGATGAGCAGATGCAGAGAGCACACAATGAACAGACACAGAGAACAGACAGCTAGTGCGAATGCGGTAGGGGGGAGAAAAAGAAATAAAATAAATCTTCAAAAAAAAATTATCTTGCTATGATGATGACTGAGTTTAATGAGTTGAGAGAAGAAAAGGACAAAATGGAAAAACATGAAGATGAGGTAAGCTGGAAATGGGAAACAGCTTCTCCTTTGCTGCCCTTTCTCCAAACATTTTCCTGGTTTTAATCCCAATTTTCTCAGCAATGTATGCTCACTCTTTGTCTGACCTTGAGAGGATGCTGCTAAATATGCACCAGGGAAGAACATGAAAGAATCTAGGTAAACTACACACAGACACAACACAGAGTCTGAATCATTTATTTTCTTTGACAATGTGGTACCATGCTGGATCGAAGGAGAAAAGACTATCAGTAAAGCAAATGGCTCAAACGGAGCTATAAATCAACTCTGTATTCTTCAAAGGATTTGTTCAACTGAAGACATCCCAGTGCAGGCCCTTGTGCCTTGTTTTTATTGCTTATGTGGAAAAATAACAGTTAATATAGTTAACTATCCCAAGGCAGAAGAGTATTATTAAAAAAGAATATTGTGTTATGATTTCTCAAAACACCATCAGCTATTTTAAGATTTGGATTTAATAAAAAATAATATGATTACTCTTATGGTATTTTTATGTTTTCCCACTCTTTACCACCCTGTGTTCCCTATTTCAAAATAAGGATATCCCAGTGAGATCACTTGAGTGGATCCTGATCCAAGTTATAAAATTCCCCCTGGCTTTTATATCCACATTGTAACTTTCCCCCAGTCCTTTCTTTCTCTTTGACTCTAGCTTGATACTTATATTTTTCTATTGATTGTGTACACCCAGTACAATGTGATACCTTGTATAAGAGGAAGGATAAGGGTAACAAGGTCCCTAAACTGGTCTAGGCTGGGGAATAGGGATGGGGAAAGGAGGTTATGGAAGCTCTTAGAAAGGCATCTAAGTCATTTTAAAGCTTTCTACAACAGGGACCCTGTCTGTTTTATTCTCCACATTCTCCTCTGCACAGCGTAGCTCCTGGCATTTGGTAAACATTCACTAAATTGGTGAACATTTAACCTGAAATTAAGTGAACTATTTAAGAGTTAGTCTGCTATAGGGAAGGGATGAGGGAGTAGGAAAAAAGAAATAGTTTCAGGTAAAGGTGATCGACATCTTCAAAGAAGGAGTAAGGAGAGAGATGAACGTTGTTATTTATTGAGGGACTTAAATGTGCTTAAAATGCTGTGACAGATAAGGATAAAGATAAATTTGAGGGGTGCTGATGAGTTAGTAAATAAGTTCATACGTGTCAGCTGCACAGCTTTCAGTACTATCTGAAAAGAGGTCATTTAGTTGGAAGAACCAGGTCGTTGGCGAGACAATTGGACTACAGCTGAAGCCCTCAAACCTTTGACATTGTGTGAGGAAATAGATTCTCCTTATTATTTAAGCCAGTTTCAGTTAGATTTCCATCTTTTGCAACTGAGCTTTGGGTTAGATAAGATGAAGATTAAAAGGCAAGAAAAAAACCACGTAGTCTCACAGTCCTACTATAAATGTATTCTGAACACCAAAGGGCAATCAACAGCAGTGCCACCTTGGAACTTGGTAGAAAAGCACACCCCTGGAACTCACCCCAGACCAACTGAATCTCTGGAGGGCCATTCAGGGATCTGCATCTTTACAAGCCGTCCAGGCAATTTTTATGCAGCCTGAAGCTTGAGAACCAATATAGGAAGGTGAAGCCCTTCATTTGCATTTCTAACAAGTACACAGTCCTATGCTTCTGGAAGGCAGACCACATTCTAAGTAGCCCTGCTGTAAAAGATTCTCTGTGTCCTGCGTGGTCACTGAGGCAAGCACTTAAGAGTTTTGAGGGATACCTATTAAGTTCTTCTCACCAGAGATAAGCCCCAACTAATTGTGAACTCATTCAAGCTGGTTTCTTCCTGAAACGAAATGGTGAAGTGGCTTTGAGACTATTTCTTCTCCGTGTCAGCAAATCCGTGAGAAAGAAAAGTTTATGTTGTAGGGTTCTTCAGCTACTGGCAACAGGAACGGTCTGTAACAAATTTTAAAAAGAAAAAGGTGTTTATTGGAAGGAATCTGGGCAGTTCACAGAAGAATCTGTGCAACTTGAAGTAGCAGGAATATGTGTGTCCCTTTTCTTGAGAGTACCACCACTAGAGAAATCAAGTACCACCATCTTGTACGCTTGTGCGTCTCCACTCAAATGTGTTATTCCCTATAGAAGAAGAGTTGGGTTTGCTTTGGGCCCCATGATAATTTATGTGTTCAGAAGAGCAGGGAGAGCATGGTTGGCAGATCCATAAGAATCACATGGAGCAGAAGTGGAGGTGCTCCCCCAAAGAATTGCTGGGCAACAAGAACATAGATGTCCACTATAAAGCTTCTAATACAGAAAAGAGGAAAAAGAAAAAGAAAAAGAAGAGAATTGAATGGAATAAAGATTATATAAAGACACCAAAAGCTGTCATGAGAGTGGAGTTTGGAATAATCTAGTATGAATGAGGGACATAAGGCTATGACACTGACCTAATGTGATGTATACATTTCCAATAAGCAACAAAAATTGTTATGGAAGATATGCTAGTTATTGTATATTCATGGCAGTTATAAGGTTTGTTTCCTATAGTGCAGGACTTCTCATATTTTGTTACTATTGACATTTACTTTTTATTGGGGGGAAGAGGGTTCTGTCTTGAGCATTTTAAGATGTTTAGCAACATCTTTGTCCTTTACCCACTAGGTAGTACCTCGTTCCCTACTCATGAAAATAAAAAATACCTTCAGGCATTGCTAAATGTCTCCTGGGGTCAAATTGAGCCCAGTGGAGAACAACTGATTTAGAGAATTCAGATCTTCTGAATTCTTCTGGGAAAGAGCACTGTTCAGTAAAGATGATTTTCAAGCATAGTTGGGTAGAAGAAAGCTTGTCATTGATCATGGGAGACAGGGGTGAGTTGTCATGTTGTTGGTAACTTTCTACTGATTCATTTGGATGCAGATAAATGTAAACCTCTTTATCATTAGAAGATGTCCTGTTTTTCCAAAGCTTGTGTCACGTAAGGGAAGGAGAACTTTAGCAAGACAGCTAATCACTCGCACTCCTGCTGACTTACAACAGGATATATGACATTTTGAAAATAGAAAGATTTCTGAAGGGTTGAGTAGAAAGTTAAAGGAAGTAAAGAGACTTCAGCTCCCAGGTGATATTTTCAACATTTCTTCCTACCCAGAAGACTTTGGAAGAGAAAAATGGTCTCCGAGTTTAACATTTGTAAACACAGATGGCATTGGCAACCATTTGGATTTCTGGACGATGGCCTAAGGTACTGGAATGATAGGCTTTTGGATGAGTTAGCCTATCTCACAAAAGGGGGAACATTTGTTTGTCTAGAACAGTACTTCTCAAAGTGTGGTTTGCATCAAAATTACTGGGGTGTTGTTTCAGAACATTGATTCCTGAGCCCTACCATAAACCTAATGAGAATGAGGTTGGAAGTCATTGAATCTGAATTTCTAAACTAGCTGTACAGGGGTTCTTATGCACCATGAACTTTAAGAATTTATATTCTACCAGATAATTTATGTCAATTAAACACCACTGAACTAGGGAGAGGGTGAGAGAGAATATGTTAAAGTTGTAGATGTGAAAAAAGGAATATATATCAAGTGTTTGGTAATTCTTAAAAAAAAGTAATAAAGAGGGAAAGCATATACCTACATAATTATTGTGAATCTGAGATTATTTCATAGGATAATAAATACACTAATAATAATTTTTAAAAGGGTTACTGAGACTTGCTGGATTAAAACTGAAGGTTGGAACATGGTGATTTAGAGAGCACCCTATTAAAAAAATAAGATATCTTTGGCTGGGAGACAAGAGTATATACACTGTGGAAATCTGCAAATTAAAGATTGGAGTCCATTTTCATTAGGTTAGCGGGAGAGGAGCACAAGTGGTATCATGGTGGGAATACTCTACAAACAGCAGGGAAGTAACAGAAATGAACAACAGGTTCTGACCATGAAAAGACACAAGCCATATATCAGCAAATAATCTCCTTCAGTCAAAAGAACAGTTTCTGACAAATTTTTCACTGTCCTTTGGATGATTGCATTCCTAAGAAAGAGATAATGTGCATATAAGTATTGATGTTTGGGATCCAAAGGTATAGTGAAATGAAAGATATTGGTCTTTGGGTAGAATGCCACCATGTTTGTTAGTTTATGATAGCTAGAGAAGGAAAGACCAGGCATAGTCTGAAGTTTGCTTTAGGAAGCAGATTTCAAGAAGTCTGGGGGGTGGGAGAGGGGGCAGTCATGAGAGCATCATGAGACATCTGGAAGGGAAGTCTACTGGAGAGATTGCAAAGCTATCAAAAAAGGCAATTCACATTTTACATTTGCAAGTGGACTCAATGAAGATGAAAAGGGACATAATTAAAAAATCAGTGGCATTGTATGGAGAGCTTGCTGACATAAGATTTTTTTCACTTGTATGTGTGTGGCAGAATGATTTACATCAAAATATTAATTTGTTCTTGTTCACCCTATATTTTCCCATCTCCCGTTTCAAAAAAGTATTAGTCAAATTCATATACTCATAAATTTTTCTAAGGTAGGAAACAGAAGCTTCTTTGACCTATGGCTTTTCTTTTTTTCAGGTGAAATTTCTAAGCTCATTACATAGATGATGCTACTCATGTCCCTCAGAGGTAGAGATGAGAGGGGTATAAATACGTCTGAGAGATTTCCTTAGCCTGGAAAAAGTATACAAGTTGGTAGGATGTGAAAACAGTAAGTTCTCCTGTCCCAGTAATGACCACCCTTCAGGGAGATAGTCAGAGTGCAGAGGGAATGCCTGTGTAATACAGGTAATGTATATGGACAGCAACCATTGCCATTACTCAATTTAGAAAAGATGTTTGTCCCAAGAATCAGCAGGGTGGCAGACCTGAAGGGATAAGTTATGCCTGCTCAAGGAACATCTAAGAGGTCATCAGTACAGACTAATAAAGGGACACCAGAGGGATATTTCAAATATTCTGGAACCTCTGCATAAACTTTGGTGGGGGTGTATAGAACCCCAATAATAAATTATATTGAATTTCCCAATACACACTAGTTGGGGGATACTTGGAAACTTAGTTAGCCTCTTTGTGTTCAGTTTCTTCTTCTGTAAAATGTGAATAATAATAGTAGTGATTATATTAATGAGATAATTTAAATAGAGTGGCAACACAGTGTCAGAGACATAATAGGGGCTGGGTTAGTAATGTTTCATTCTTCTTCTTTCCCAAGTAAAATAGTAATTTTTGAGATTTCTGGATGGGCTGACAACAAGGTTGTTTGAAAGTCTAAAGAAATTAAACAAGACAGTCTATGGATTTGGGGGCACCCATCAAAGAAGTGAATCTCTGAAAGAATAGTGAATCTTCTATACATTGAAGGTAAGATTTCCCATCCCACGTTCCTTTGCCCATCTAGCTTCAAAGTGTCAGTAGCTAGGCTTATATCTCCAATAGAAGTTTGGAGAATTTTTCTCTGGAGAGATAAAGGAAACATATATAGAGAAAAGGGCTACATGTATTGAAATTTAGGGACCCTAATCAAAAGACTAGCAGACTTCCCAGTCAGTTTAGAATGATGCACAGTGTTCAAGAAACCCTGCATATGCATACAAGAATCTTCAACCAGCTATTTAGGTCCTCCCTGTTGAATCTGAAAGGGAAGCAAAAAAGCATTGATCATTGTGGGAAGTATCTAAAATGAAAGAGAAATCAAAATAAGCAGAAAGGAAAGAAGTGTTCAGAAAAAATGGAAATAATGCACAGAGTGGAAGAAAACTTGAAAGAGTCAATAATTAATAACAACAACAAAAAGAGGAGATAATGCAACTATGAGATGAGATCAGGAAACTTAAGAAAAGGATCAGAAAAAAAAAAGCCCCAGAAATTAAAATATGATATCCAAATAAAAGAAAAATGTAAAATGTTTGGAAGATAAAGTCCAGAAAGTACAACAAAAAAGGAAAAGAGTTAAAAATAGAAGAGATTAGATTTAGAGAATCAATCAAGGGTATAGTGAAATGTATGAAAAACATATTCTTAAATCTAATCCATTCCTATGAGATGGAATCTTTGAAGACATGTTGAGTGAAATAAGCAGACACAAAAGGATAAATATTGCATGGTCTTACTGATTTGAAGCAATTAGAATAAGCACATTGATAGAGTCAGAATCTAGAATGTAGGTTAACAGGGGACAGGATAGGAACAGGGAATGGGAAGTTTAGGCTTAAAATGTACAAGTTTCCTATTTGGAATGATGGAAATGTTTTGGTAATGGATGGTGGTGATGGTAGCACAACATTGTGAATGCAATTAACAGCATTATATATGTGTGTGTGTGTGTGTGTGTGTGTATATATATATCTGGATATGATTAAATGCAGGAAATGTTAGATTGTATATTTGGTAACAGAATAAACATTTAGCAGGATTTACATATACTAGCCTCTAGAATAGAGTATAGGAGAGAGAATCTTAGGAAAGAATTCCAGAAGGGAGCTAGAAAAAAATTAGAATTTCTTATCTGATAGATTTTCTGTGTGGAAAATTATATATAGCTTTTGAAAGGGTTGGAAGAAGGCTTAGCCAATATATGCAGTCTAAGCAAATGAAAAAAAGAGGCAATTTTAAAATTCCTGTACAAATAGGAATTTGTATATGAAAAGAAATATAATAATAGACTACATGCTTCAGCAGTTAAAAATATTTCTATCATCATAACAATTTTTAAAAAATCCTAAACATAGATTTAAACAATAATTGTGATAATAACTATCATGGGGTGTGAGATGACAGGGAAGAGAGAGAGAGAATGGAAGAAAGCTAAAAGACTCATTTTCTATAATAGGAAGTCAATTGAGACTGTTTAAACATAATGATACAAGAGAGAATAGTTAAAAATATACTTTTAAAATTTTAATTTAAAATAATTAAAAATTCACAGAAAGTTTCAGAAATCAGTGTCCAGGGAAATCCCATGTACCCTTTATCCAGTTTTTCCCAATGATAATATCTTGCATAATTATAGTCCAGTATCAAAACCAGGAAATTGATATTGGTTCAATCCAGAGATTCAGATTTCACCAGTTTTAGATGTACACATTTGTGTGTATGTGAATGTTCAGCACAATTTCATCTCATGTGTAGATTCTTCTGACCATGATCATCACCACAAGAATCCCTCATGCTACCTTTATAGCCACATCCACCCCGTCTGTCCATCTCTAATCCTGACAACCTTTGCTTTTTCTCTAACTTTATGATTTTATTTCAAGAAAATTAAATAAATTGAACCACACAATGTGCAAACTTTTGAAATGCCTTTTTTCCCCCCCACTCAGCACAATTCCCTTACGTTCTTGTTGGGTGTACCCATAGTGTGTTCCTTGTCATTGTTGTATATTCCACGGTGTGATGGTTAGGCTAATGTGTCAACTCGGCCAGGTAATCATGCCCAGTTGTTTGGTCAAGCAAGCACTGGGCTAATTGTAATACAAGGACATTTATGGACTTCAGTCATCAGCGAGTTTACTGCATTGATGGCTGATTACGTCTATGAACAGCCAGGGAGATTGCCATCAGCAATGAGTGACGTTTTACCCTATCAGTTGAATGCCTTAAAAGGGCAAGTGATTTCAGCATTCACCTTCATTGGACTGTCATCATAGCCTCACGGTCACATGAGAAAATTTTATAAAATCTCATACTATTTACAGATATCTCCTGTTGATTCTGTTTCCCTAGAGACCCTGACTAATACACACAGTATCCATGCACCACAGTTTGTTTAACCACTTCCCCTTTGATGGACATCTGGGTTGTTTCTGGTTATTTTTTTCACTAGGAAAAGAGCTGATTTGTACCTACCCCAATTATTCATTAGCACCCTGATATTATAAAATATTAGAATTTCTGCAGATCAAGGAGGCAGTTTGAAGCCAGAAGTCCACTGTGCTCCATTGCTTGCATGGCCAATAAAACTCTTTCTCTCTTCGAAACCCCGGTGTCTCAGGAATTGGCTTTAAAGATGCATCAGGAAAAAAGAAACTGCTTTTGCTTGGTGTCAGTATGAACATTAGTGGACAGATTTTTGTGTGAACATATGTTTTTATACTAAATTAATTCATTTTCTTTAGAGTGGTTGTAATGAAATTGTGGGTTTTTGTTTTTTTTTAGGCGGTACTGAGGATTGAACCCAGGACCTCATATATGGGAAGCAGGTGCTCAACCACTTGAGCTGCATCTGCTTCACTGGATTTTTTTTTTTTAATTTTAGTTTCCACATGCTCATTGTTAGTATACAAAAATGCAATTAACTTTTGTATGTTGATCTACATCCTGTGACCTTGCTGAACTCATTTATTAAATCTAGGATTTTCTTTTTTTTGTAAATTCTTTGGGATTTTCTACAGACAATCATGCCACCTGCAAATAGGGACAGTTTTCTTTTTTTCTTTCCAATCTGTTTGCCTTTTATTTCTTTTCCTTTCCTTATTGTGCCAGCTAGAATTCCCAAAACCGCATTAAATAAGACTATAAAAATATTTGTTATTTCTATAATTTTCATTCGTTTTTATATTTCTGTTTCTTTGGTGTTATTTCTGTTTTTTCAATTGGTTGAAGATTAACTGTCCTTTGAAGCATTTATATGATAGCTGCTTTAAAGTCCATTATCTGATTCATGTAGGTGTTGGCATCTGAAGTGTAATGAAAAACTTGGCTGACCTTAGTCCTCAGTTCCTGGGGAATTAATCTCTGAATCTTAGGAATTTCCTGTGTTAGGAGTGTCTTTTGTCCTTCACGGTAGACCAGAACCACACCTGATAGTTCATATGCTAATAAGATAACAGGGAGAGTGGCTAGCCACACCTGCAGTCACACCTGAAAGACCAGCCATGTGATTAGGGGGTTGGGGCTTTGAACCACACCTTATCAGACCAACTCCCCAAATGCTGGGAGGGAGGGGTGCTGCAGATTGAGTTCAAACACTTGGGCATTGATTCTATCAGTTGTGCCTACTTAATAAACTCAGGACTATATAAACTCAGGACCCTGGAAGCCCCAATAAGCTTCCATGATTGAGCAAACACATGTGCGTTCTGACACCACATGGAGAGCCTTGCAGTCCTTGCCCCATGTATCTCTTCTTTTGGCTCCTTCTTCTTTGTATGTTTTTACTATAATAAAGCTATAATTGTAGGTATAGCACTTTCACTGAGTTCTGTGAGTCCCTC
The DNA here is from genome assembly GCA_029593785.1 of Cabassous unicinctus. Taxonomy (NCBI): domain Eukaryota; kingdom Metazoa; phylum Chordata; class Mammalia; order Cingulata; family Chlamyphoridae; genus Cabassous; species Cabassous unicinctus. The sequence continues at coordinate 24,167 of JAQZBX010024173.1, forward strand.
TAGCAAATTATCAAACCCAAGGGGGTTGCGGAAACCTTCAAATTTGTAATCAGTTTTTCAGAAGTGCCGGTGGCCTCTATTGCCCACACTTAATTGTGATTAATTGATAATCACAATTAAAAGCATAAAACCTAGAGTACATGCTGCCCCTGTATTCCTTCAAACCAAGAACCTATGTCAGGAAATAGGTCTGTCCATTGAAATATTTGAGCCTGACTGATATCATGAAGCCCCTTAACTCTGTCTTTTAAAATATCTAGATTATTTATCACTGCAGCAGACTTAGTAACATAAAAGGAAAATTGTTCATGGGCAGTCAGTATATCTACAGCCTGTCTGTTGGCAGGACCACTGATGCTAAGCTGTCTACTTCAGCCTGGAGCATCTGAAGAGCTTTGAAGATGGTGTTAAATCTCTGTTTCATAATCTTAGATATATTTATAACTGCTCACTCCAGGTCATAGGCTGCTAGGGAAGGTATTATTTTGCACATGAAAGACTTGAACATTGGATAACCATGGGTCAAAGGATTGGAGATTATTACCCCACTTTTGTTGATTTGCAGCCCTATGTACAAAAGATCCTAAGTCAGATTTCTGACTTGCATTTAGGGTAGACAATATATGCAAGATTACAAGATACAGACCAATTTATGGTAAAATGGTAACAAATCCATGCTGTTAACCTGCGGTTTACAAAGGGCATGCAAAATAGTTCCAACAATGAACAGGAGCAGAATCTGATAACCCACAGGAGTGTGCTCTAGTTTTCTATGGAAACACAAAATTTCTCTCTACAGTCACCCCCCCCCCCTTTTGATCAAAGAAAGATTATCCTTGGTCATAAAATACATCTGGTTTCATTAGATTTGACCTGATTATTTACACAGGTGCAGAAAGAATGGTGATTTACCATATAGGCCTTTTTAAGTTTGTTTTGCTGATCATTGTCCTCTAAACATAGTTACTGTGACAAACCACCAAAAGCAGCTGGAAACTGAAAGTAAATTCAGCACTTGAAAGCAGATTTGACAGGACGATAATCTGAATGCTCAATGCAAATATATTTGCTTGCTTAATATGTAAACTGCCAATACAACCAAAGTACAATAACCAGCTCAAGGACACACAACACATTAAAAGGTGAAGGACACCAGACTGTCTCAAGTCCATCAGTCTGAGAGCCGATGGACTGAAGGTGGGTACCTTTAAAGAGAGGTCTCAGGAACCAGGTCCAATGTGGGATGAGAGGAGGTTCTGAAGCTGACTGTGGGAGGCACTGGTCTGGTTGCGGTGCGGCAAGGACAGCAGCAAATCTCATGACATAGCATGCATTGGGGGTGGGAGTCAGAGCCACTGTGTTTCAGCCTGCTCCTCCTTAAGTGCACAAAAGCAGTGCCTGCACTAGGTTTTTATAGGAAGTGCCTCTCTGACCCCAAGGCAAGCCACATCATATCCTTGCACAAATGTCAGATTATCACTTGTTACAAAAACGTTTTCCCCAATTTGTTCACGTTCTAATTGTGGTCAACATGCTTACAATGTATTTGGGATTCAGGATCATTAATAAGAATTTCAATCTACAACAGTAGTTTTCATAAAGAACCTCAGATTGGACTTTGTAAAGCCTCCCAAGTCTAGGAAGCCAAACCAGGAACTTGACACCAGAGTTCACCTGCAGTGCCTATACATTTGGCTGATTCATCTTTCTTGATGTCTCCAAAGTATCATATGGTTTCTATGCCTGCTGGAAAGTAATCTTCCTTATTGGCCTGTAAGGCTGAGAATGAGCCAGGTAACAGATTAGTTTTTCCAAGAGGATTTTGTGAACATTAACTCTATGAAGTCAAGCTTAGTTCCTTAAACTAAGGTTGGTTAAATCAGCACCTTTCTCATGTCTGATTAAATTAGCATCTTTCTCAAGTATGGCATTCTAAAGTCTTGGTTATATAACTAATGTCTCCAATTATGTCTTGTTAACAAGGACAGATTCTTGTTGAACCTATGCAAATAATTATATTTCTGTAAAAATTAGAATATTCAATAAGAGTTCCTGACTTCTGGATGGATCAGGCAGTGAGAAAAAGATGAGTTTATTATGAATTATAGACAGCTTAAGGGAAACAAGTAAGGGATTCCTTGTTTCTAGAAAACAGAACATTAAAACATCAGAAGTCACACCCCCTAGAATGGCTGCTATTGAAAATGGAAAATTACAAGTGTTAGAAAGGTTGAGGAAAAATAAGGACACTCATTCATTGCTGGTGGCAATGTAAAATAGAGCAGCCACTGTGGAAGACAGTTTGGCAGTTCCTCAGAAAGTTAAAGATAGAAATCCCACTTCTAGGTATATACTCAAAAGAATTGAAAGCAGGAACTCAAGCAGATATTTGCACATCAATGTTCATAGTGGTACTATTCACAATGGCCAAAAGATGGAAGCAACCTAAGTATCCAGCAACCAATGAATGGATAAACAAAATGTGGTATATACATATAATGGAATATTGTTCAGCCATAAAAAGGAATGAAGTTCTGATACATGCGACATCATAGATGAACTTTGAAGACATCATGTTGAGTCAGACACAAAAGGACAAATATTTTGTGATCTCACTGATATGAAAAAATTAGATTAAGCAAACTGTAGAGAGTCAGTATCAAGAATATAGGTTACCCGGGGCTGGGGTAGGGTTGGGAATAGGGAGTTAAGCCTTAAATGTACAGAGTTTCCATTTGGGATGATGGAAAGGTTTTGGTAATTGATGGTAGTGATGGTGGCACAACATTGTGAATGTAATTAACAGCACTGAATTATATATTTTGATGTGGCTAAAGAAAGAAATTTTAGGTTGTATATATGTTACTAGAATAAAAATTGAAAACAAAAATCCATGTAACTTGCACAACTGTACAACACAAACACTGAACCCTAAATCAAACCATGGATTATAGTTAATAGTATATTTATAAAAGTATGCTATCATCAGTTGTAACAAATATAACACACCAATGCAAAGTGTTAATGATAGGGTAGTATACGGGAATCCTGTATTTTATGCATTAAAAAACACGTCAAGGAAGAGGATGTGGCTCAAGCAGTTGAGCACCCACCTCTCACATGGGAGGTCCCGGGTTTAGTTCCCAGTGCCTCCTAAAGAAGACAAACAAAAAAAAAACCAGCAAGCAGACATTGAACAAAAACAATGAGCAGACAATGAGCAGATGCGAAAAAATGAGAAAAGAAAACACATCAGCAATAATCCAAACAAAACCTATAACCATTCTTTATTAGTTCATTCAGTCCTAAGTAATTAATCCTTGTTCCACTTCACCTTGTGTATGCAATCTGATGAATTCATTGGCTTTTTCACGAGAGTTCTGGAGATTGTGACCCAATCCAGTGGTCTGGTCTCAGTTATTTATGCCTGAACCACGGAGTACCTGGCACAGCCATTTCCAGGGCTGGCTGAGCCAGTTCCTTTTTATTGATGATGAAGCACTCTGGCCTGTACCGACTGCAAGTATTTTCAGGGAAGTATCAGAATCAAAACTATCTGTAGATGACAAAAGACTTAAAATGGCCACAGTTAACTTACTGCTGTAAGTTCAATGTGAGGTCATTAAACCCTATTTTAAGAATAATCGAAATTATAATCAATTACACTGCTATTGTCTAATGTCAGACAGATACGTACTAAGATATCTCATAGACAGTGACAACATTGACAAATCTCTAGGAACTTTATATAATTTCTGAACTATTTATATTAAAAACATTTTACACATACAAATACAGCAAACAAAAGAATAGAAAATCCTTTTTAATTTGACAACGTTTCTCATGCAATTCATAACACATCAAACAAACCTAACAATTTTTACCATCTCTTTTTACAAGGTGAATGAACAAATCCTTTGTGATTTTCCAGGAGCCCTCTGGAAAATCTCAAAGACAGTTTGAAATAAAAAAGACATCATATTGAGGTTTTGGTTTTGGGAATGCAAAATGTCAAAAGTTGTCAGTTTTGAAGATTTTGTTAAATAAGATCATAGGTCACTGTGAAACAATATTTGGTTCCTATTAAAGCAAAGTGGCAATAAAGATTTTAGAAGTAAATAGAAAACCTGATTGTCAATAAAAGTGTTAGTGCTTTCAAAACTGAAAAGATTTGCTCTTTAATGCAATATAGGTTGATAAGGTCAATATAAAGCACAGGAGATTATTCTTATAAGATACAGAACCTTTGCCTTCTAGGAAATTACTCGGATGGTTAAGTTAAGAAAAACCTTTTAAAACCTCTTACTAAGAGCAGAACAATTATCCAAGAAAACTTTGACATTGTAACAAAGAGAAAACCAAATTCCTGTTTTGCATGAAGATACTGTCTGATAAGAAAACTGTCAAAATCATATGAGTCTATCAAATTTTAGTCAACCTTGACCATGACAAATAAAATTCCTTTTCTGCAAACTGGCCACACATCCATTCAGATTTTGTCCCACACATTCCATTCTCTCATTCTGCAACAACCAAAATTACTCACTTTCTCCTTAATAAAAATACATCCTGTCTTAGTTTGCCAAAGGTCTGCCGGTGCAAAGTACCAGATATGGGCTGGTTTTCGTAATAGGAATTTTATTTAGGGTAAAAGCCTATAGTTCCAAAGCTATGAAATGTCCAAATCGAGGCACCATCAAAGATGCCTTCTCACCAAAGGAGCGACTGATTACCCTGGCATCCTGCCATGTGGCAATCAGGCATCTGGCAGGACTCATTTCCTCAGCCTTGAGCTGCTCCTTGGAGCCTCTCAGCGGCCTCTTTCCATGCCTCTGTGCTCTGCTGATTCTAGACTCTGGGACCTCTCTCATCCTCTCAGGGCTTATCTGCCTTTCTGCAGCTGTAGGTGAACCTGGAGTCCTCTCTCTCACAAGGCTGGGTTAAAACGGCAGGGCTCCCATTGTCTGTGTGTTTTTCCTCTGTGTCTCTGTTTATATAAGGCCCAGCAAGAGGGCAGAAACCAGGCCTGTCACATGCCCTTTATATCTTACACATTTAATTTCCCAAAAAGATCTTGGAAACTGTTCAAGCCTACATCCTACAAATCACAAATACTTTTGAAATAAAATTTGTCAGAATAATAACCTAATTTAATTAAACATAAATTTACATTTTTCATCATCTTAAACATCTAGTAGATATAATGCTAACTGATTTAATCAGTAAACCTATATAAATTAAGAAGTACATACCCAAATAGAACAAAACTGTGTATTTGTATTGTACTTTATATTGATAACTCAGAAGACATAGCTGTCATTATTTCACTATCAATATTAAACTAGTCCTGTTTACCAAAGATTTACCCAAATTATGTAAACTTGAATCTTTAAAAACATTTGGATTTAGTTCTAAAAATTCTCTTTTTTTAGGATTGAAAGAAAATATTTATTAAATATATATAGTTTATGTATTCAATTTATAATTTTTAAAATAGTTTTAAAAACTATTTTACAATAACTTTTTAAAAAAGATTTATTTATCTTTTACCACCCAGGATTTAGCATATGGATTTAGACCATCATGTGTACAAGTTGATATAGGTGAGACAACCTTGGATTATATGCACCTCTCAAATTCTAAATTATTCTATAAATATTGGCTGATCTTATTTGGTGAAATCTTTAATTATAGCTCTTAATTCAATTCAGGTCCAAGTTAAAATTCTGAGCTAGTGAGTATACCAGATTCAGTGTAACGTTTAATCTTTAAGGGAATCTACACTAGATAATTTTCCCTCAAGGGTCCAAGGAGAAACCAAATAGGGCAGCTATGGGGGAAGACTGGGTAAAGGTAAGATGGGGGAGCTATAGGATTGGTTTGGAGTTCCTTCCCCTTTTATCTGTTTTTGGCCTTTTCTTCCTCACCTTCTAAGTAAAATGGTAAACGAGAAAGAGGGCTAGTAGATTCAGAGTAATTAGACAAAGGAGGGTAAAGATAAAAGGACTGAAAACACATTCAGAGTCAAGCCAGGTTGTCTACAATCCTCATAGGCTGTCTTGGCTCCTTATTTCTTGTTTTTTTTTGTTTTGTTTTTTGTTTTAATAGACTATTGGAAGGATTGTTTTAATGACTCTATTCTGGAGTCACTAATTATTTTGCATACCTCTAAAT
>JAQZBX010024174.1:0-30340 GCA_029593785.1 Cabassous unicinctus
TCCTTTTTTTTTTTTTTTCACATATTCCTTAAGATGGTGACCAGTTAGTTCCAAAATTCTGCAAAAATTTTAATTATGAAAATTACTTCTTTAAAAAATAGGAATACATGGAAGAGCTGCAGTTCCCACTGCTGCATTTGATGCTGCAGTCTCAATTGATATTCATCATCTCCCTCCTCTACTACCCCTTCAAGATTATCCTCACCCTTACCCACCACTTCTGATGGCCTAGATTCATAATTTTGTGTGTAACCCAGACTCCTATAGAGTGTGAACCTCTACCAGGCTTTCATCAGTCCATGATTGTTACAATTGTCTGTTCACAGTTATAACCAATCATAGAAGAGGTAAGAGGTGCCCCAGTAAATCTTCTGAGTTCCAGACATATTCCTTTTGCTCCCATTATGTAGCAGCAACCCTATGTCCTCAAGATAATTGGGGTCAATTAACCCTGCTGGCACAGTAATTCTTTGCCTGATGATGTATTGTCATGAGGAAACAAAAATGACCAAGTGGCATCCATAGATTGAGGTTTATAGTTGAATTTTCCCATAGATAATAGGACCTCTAATCTGGCAGAGTTTAAAATGATGAGGAACAGAAGTATAAATTGACCAAATGGGTCATGGGGAGTGGTGGTGAGAAGTCCTTGATTAGGTATTCTAACTCTCAGATACACAGCTCAGTAGAATGAGTTTTGGTTCAATGTATATACTGCATTGTGAAAGAAAGCTACTCAAGCCTGCAAGTTATTCTCCCCATGATGGTACCATAACTACCCCTTAAAGAGTTTACTCAAACAGTCTGACAACTTTTGAGTGATATAATATATAGTAGAAATAATGGTTCTTGCTGTCTTCTGTCCTTACCCACACATCTTTGACTATAAACTAGGTCTTTTTGACTGAGGCAATATTATGCATGATATCATGACAATAATTCAGACACTCTGTGAACCTTTAGACAATAGTGATGGCCAAGGAACCAGGGGCAAGAAAATCAAAGACATACCAAAATATAGTTCCAATAAGAAGGAATCTCTGCCCTCTCCAGGATGGATGGAAGGGGTCAAGGTAATCAAATTGCCATTAAGTGATTGGTTGGTTGCCTTGAGGCATGATACCATGTCAAATACTCAGTGTTGATCTTTACTTTTGATGGGTCAGACTTTAACAGTGGCAGTAGCTGTGTCAGTCTTTGTGAGAAGTTCTTGCTATCTATTATGCCCATGCATAGACTTCGTCACTCCCACCTTGGCTATTCTGTTCATGACACTAGTATGCAAGCCAAAGCCTGGCTGATATCTACTAGATGAATCTTCCTCTCCACGTGATAGTATATCATCCTCTGCAGGGAATGCTCTTTGATGGCATTGACATAAGACACAAAAATCAGCACACTTTTTACTACTTCCTTTAGTCCATCTATCCAAATGCCTCTTCTGCAGGTCTCTTTGTCTCTAATCTTACAATCTTGCACCTTTCAGGGGCTTAACAAATCAATAAGTCAAGCCTGCCTGGGAATCCATGTGTGTCTTTCTCAGGTCACTCTTCCCTCCAGGCTAAATTGTACATTTTGAATCTCTGAACTTTGGGAGGATTTCAGGACATATTAGTGGTGTATTGGTTAGGTACTATAATATGTTTAGTTTAGTAGGGTAGTAGTATATTTTTAATTTGCACCTATCAATTGAGCCAATACATTGTAAACCTGGCATAGTTTGGCCCTCCTGCATCATGGGGAAATGCCCATAGGTCATAAGTTTGAGCTAAGTGAAAAGATCTGTGCCACATATTTGTGTAACTTAGTTATGCCCTCTGGACTTATTTAGGTATGATCCTGAATGGGTCATTCCATTACTGCTGTGTTCACCTAACTTTAGGACTTATTGTATCTGATGATACCCAGCTCTTCATGGGACATTTCAGTAATATAAGCCTTTAAGGTCTGAAGGCTTATTTTATAATAGGGTCCAATGGTATCCCAGAAACTGCTTTACAAATAATGCATATTTTTGTTATAGATGTCATACCCTTGATTGAGGACCCTATGTGTATATTCTGTGACTTTCCAGTTGTGATTCTATATGGCATTCTTATCTGCCCCAAATTCCTCTAGCACCATGAGATCTGCTGGATCATATAATCCAAGTGTCAGTGCTGCTAATTCTGCAGTTTATATCTTCTGCAGAGTACTCTTTCTGGGCTCCATTGATAACTGAAAGCCTTCTGACTGAGTCTTTAAATGGATTTAGAGCATTATTACCAGCAGTGTGTAATTTTGACAAATTCTAAAGAGACATACCATGAATTGTGTCATTTCTTAGTAGTAGGAGATACAAGGTGGAATGACTTTTTTTTTTCATTTTGGAAGGATTTCTCGGCAAAACACAGGCTATTGGATCCCTAAAAATATTATTATGCGACAGTCCCTGAAGTTGTAGAATTTATCTCCCACATTCTGGATTTCAGGTGTTTTATATTCACCCATAATATTTGCTGCCTTCAAGTATAGGTCAGATTAACATGATGTCATCAAAAAGAGTGTGATATTTTGTGGTATGCACTGATGATTAAGATCCTTTTGGACTATACAGCAACAGAAAGAATGAAAGTTAACTTTGTCCTGGATCACACAGTGGATATGCACTGCCATCAGAACTAGTCAAATGAGAACTGTTTTTGAACCTCTTTATTTGTGAGGATTGTAAAGAATGCATTTGTCAAGTCAATAGCCAGAGCCAAGTGCCAGAGATTGTGTTCATCTCTACTGTAAGTTACTACAATAGGCATAGAAACCATAATCGAGGAAATCACTTGGATCTGGGTTATTCCATTTTCCCCAATGTGCCCTTAGTCTGGTAAATAGTTTTGTGTTCTTTTTGGAAAAGATAGAAAGTATCAATTCTACATATACTTGCTCTGGAACCATAGAGTCTTTACTTAAGTGGTCCCAGTCTTTACCTCAGTAAACGGGCTCCAAGTCTGAGAACTGGCTCAGATTTGGAAACTGGGTGAATGAACATGACATTTTATTGGAAAAGCTGACACCACTTTCTGCTCATAAACACTTGAACATACACATATATATTATCAAGCAATACCCTTATTGGCTTTCCATCTTTCTTGTCCTTAGGATCACCATATCCTATTATGCATTACCATAAATCACTGTAGATCAGGGTCCCCTGGAGGCCATTCTAATTCTGCTGCCCATTATAATAATTGTATCCACCTTGTCTCTTCTGGTTTAGTGCTGCCACCTGTCTTCTGCTATTTCAGATTAATCTCCATTGGCTAGAAAAACCAGTTCCATAGCAGTCTACTCTCAGTAATTCCTGCTATCAGCCCTAGCATAGATACAGCCATCTCTTCCGTATTGCATTCCTTATTGTTTTAATGATGAATAGGTACAGAGTAGGAAGGTGAATTCTAACATGACCACCACTCTGACCTTATTCAATATATTGCCAGGACAGGTTTGTACCTTCATCTCATTCGTTACAGTCATTTTATCCATGCTACAATGAGCCGTGCCAGCAGTGAATTAGAACAGGCTCTAGATGTGTCTTTCTCACATAATGCTCTCATATCAATAAATTCTTCCCTATCCTGCTTTATATCCCACCCCTTTTCGCATAGCATCCTCAAGATCTATTTTCAGGTGTGGTTTCCTTGTTCCTATTGTACATATTATAAACTTATGCAGACTTTTGGTGAATAGTCTTTTTCCTTCTGTAGTACACACAGTTCTTCTTCAGTTAAGCCATGCTGATGTTGACCTTAGTTATTAGTATAAAACAGGAGTTTGCAAACTTTTTCTATGAAGGGCTAGATAGTATTTTTTAGATTTTTCACATCAGTCTTTGCCACAATTACATAACTCTTCTGTTGTGGTGTGAAAGGGACCATAGAATAATATACAATTGAATGAGTGTGGCTGCATTTCAATAAAATTTATTTACAAAACAGGTGATTGACTGGATTTGGCCTGTGGGCTCTAGTTGTCTTACCTTTATTCTAGACTTCTAGAAGCTATAACTAATAGGGGGTATATTAGTCAGCCAAAGGGGTGCTGATGCAAAGTACCAGAAATCTGTTGGCTTTTATAAAGGGTATTTATATGGGGTAGAAGCTTACAGTTATAAGGCCCTAAAGAGTCCAACTCAAGATTACTTCCTCACCAAACTCTGTTGCCACATGTTGAAGCAAGATGGTGGGTGACGTCTGGCATAGTCTCTCCTCCCTTCTTTCTTTTAAGGCTACATTGGCTCAGCTTCTTCTGATCTCAGCTGTAGGCTGGCATAGAGCTCAGATGCTCTGTTCTCCTCAGCTGTAAACTATCAGGCAAATGACTCATCTCTCTTCCCAGGGTGGCAGGATCCTCTTCCATGTCTATGGAGCTACATTCCTCTTTTCTTGTGCATCTGCTTCTTCTGGATTCTTGATTGAGTGTCCATTTATATAGCCCACCAAGGGGGCAGGGAATCAATCCTGCACGCCCTAATGACGTGGTTGAAACAAAGTCCTAATTTTGATTTCGTCAAGTAAACGTAAAGCCTCTGAATTTAAATCAACCAAAGGGTATCACATGCAGAGGAACAGACCAGTTTACAAACTTAATCAATATCTTTTTTTTTTTTGGAATTCATAAATAATATCAAACTGCTACAAGTTGCATAACTTGAGGATCTTGTGTGGTATGAGCCTTAGGTGATCCCTATAAATGTTCTCCAGACAAGAGTGTGCTGCTATTGTATAGCAAGGAAAAGAGGAAACTTCAATTGACCTATAGAGTTAAAAAGAATTTGGAAGTTCAAGGCTCTCAAACACAATAGACCACCTGTTTACAAATCTGCTTTAGTGAGTGGTTACACTCCCCTCTTATTTTTGTTCATTCCTCAGTCTTGAGGGATTTGGGACAATGTCCACTCGGACTGCTTCAGGCTAAGACCTGCCCACATTGTTTTTATTCTTTCTTTTGTTTAAAATGATTAATCAGTGTTGGTGTTACTTTTTAGGGTTGGAAAAGATTTGAAAAGGCTGTTTATATATCTGTGAGGAATATTGTAGACGTGATTCCTGCTTTCAGAGGGAGAGGGACTTGAGTACATTCAATGAATAATTTCAATATTTGTTTGTGTGTTGTCATTTTTATCTGAAAACTCTTCCACAAAGTTGAAAATAAATCATAGCCTTTTTGTTAAAACAACCTTATTTTCACAAATATTTGTGCCATGAACAATATAGACACCTTTCTTTATTGATTTTCTATTGTCTAGAGAAGGTTGTTGAAATTACCAAGTGTAATTTTGGATCTAATTCTCCTTTTATTTATATCGATTTGCTTCATATATTTTGAAGCTTTGTTATGAGGTATATACATTTTTAAGATTTTTATGACTTCATGATGAATTGATCCCTTTTAATTATAAAATGATCCTCTTTATCTATAGTAATATTCTTTTTTCTGAAATCTACTTTATCTGATATTAATATAGCCACTTCAGCTTTATTATATTAGTGTTAGCATGGTGTATCTAGTCTCATTTTGCTTTTTATGTATTTCTTTATATGTAGAGAAGGTTTCTTGGACATGGCACATAGTTTAGACTTGCTTTTTAAAAAAATCTGAAGCTCATCTAACTTTTAACTGTGCTATTTAGACTGTTTGCATTTAATATACTTATCCTCATAGTTGAGTTGAAATGTACCATCTTGCTATTTGTTTTCTACTTTTCTCATTTCTTTGTTTCATTTTCCTTCTTTTCTACCTGGATTGGCTTAATAGAGAATTTTCTTATAAGTCTATTTTATCATTTATATTGGCTCATTAGACAGTCCTCTTTCTGTGTGTTTTTTTTTTTTTTCAAGTGTTTGCTCTAAGGTTTACAGTATGTATCTTTAACTCATCACAGCATATCTTGAAATACCATTATGCTATCTCATCTTATTGGGGATTGAATCATATACCCCACAAAAGACATAAATAATCTTAATATGTGCTCCTATGGGTGTGAACCCATTTGTAAATATGATCTTTTGAAGTTTTAATTATTAATTAAGATTTGGCCAAATTGAATTAGGGTGGATTTGAATCCATATTAGTGGGGATTTATAGAGAGGAAATTCAGATGCCATCAGAGAAGCCAGAAAATGTAGAAGCCAGAAGTCAAAGAAAACCACAGGAGGAGAAATAAGCAGTTCGCTGTGGGATGGAGGGCTGCCATGACCAGAATGCTATGCATTCTAGGAGGAAGCATGGCCTTGCTGACATCTTAATTTTGGACTTTCAATCTTCTGTAGACTAACATTTTTAAAAAATTGAAAGAAGTCCTTCAAGTAGAAGGAAAACTATGCCTGGTGGAAATTTATATTAGCATAAATGGAGAGTACTGGTCTTCAAAACTGTGATACAATAAATGCTTGTTGTTTAAGCCAACCCATTGTTTGATATTTTTAATAGTAGCTCTGGTAATCTAAGACACACCTTCAGCATAACAATCTCAAAATAATATACTTCCTTTTCCTCTCCCCATATTTTGAGCTAAGGTTGTCACATATTTTACTTATCCATACAATATAAACTTCACAATACATTGTTATTATTTTCGCTTTGAACAATCGTTTAAACTTTATAGATACTAATTAAAATATGAAAAATGCCTTTACTATTCACCCACATAGTTAACATTTCCAGTACTCTCCATTTATGCCAATATAGATTTCCATCAGGCATAGTTTTCCTTTTACTTGAAGGACTTCTTTTAATTTTTAAAAAAATGTTAGTCTAAAGAAGATTAATTATTTAACTTTTACATGTATGAATTTTCTAGATATGTACTTTTAGGTTAGCAGGTTTGTTTTTTTTTTTTCTTTCACTACTTTATATATGCTATTCCACTGCTTTCTGGTTTGCATTGCTTATAATAAAAAGTGTAATGTTGATTTTTTTTCGTTCCGCAATACATAATCTGTTTACTATTGTTCCTCTGTTTTTAAGATTTTCTTTTTATCACCAGTGTTCAGTATATTGATTACGGTGTGCCCAGGGGTGCTTGGTTTCTCCCTCCCTCTTTTCATTCTTTCCTTCCTCCCTCCTTCCTCCCTCCTTCCTTCTCTCTCTCTCTCCATCTTTCTTTCTCTCTCCATCTTTCTTTCTTTCTCTTTCTTTCTTTCTTTCTCTTTCTTTCTTTCTTTCTCTTTCTTTCTTTCTTTCTTTCTTTCTTTCTTTCTTTCTTTCTTTCTTTCTTTCTTTCTTTCTTTCTTTCTTTCTTTCTTTTTTTCTTTCTTTCTTTCTTTCTTTCTTCTCTCTCTTTCTTTCTTTCAGATTACTTGAACTTTAGGATCTATGTGTATATGTATGGGAATCATCAAATTTGAAAAATTTTGGCCACTCTTTATTTCAGTATTTGATTCTGACTATGAGCGCTCTTTCAAAGACTCTAATGATATGTAAGCTAGGCATTTCTGTTGTTGTTTTTTTCCCCCCTGGGGAAGTGGTTATTTTTCTATGTGTTTCATTTTATATAGTTTATATTACTATAACTTCAAGTTTGTTGTTTTTTTCAATATTGTTTCTAACCTTCTGTTAATTCTACCCAAATTTATTTTTTCAGTTATTGAAATTTTTGTCTCTATACATTTAATATAGATCACTTTTGAAATCTTTCATTTCTCTCCTCATCATTCTCATGATTTCCTATATCTTCTTGAACAGAAGCTATTTATAATAGCTGTTTTAAAGTCCTCTTAATTCTCTCATCTATGCCATTACTGTGACTCCATTTTATAAATGATATTTATCCTGGTTATTTGTCACATTTTTATGCTTTGTTGGGTGCCTTGTAACTTTTTATTGTGGATTTTACCTTGTTGCATGTGTGTGTGTGTGTGTGTGTGTGTATGTATTTATTCTTTGAACTATTTGTTCTAATAAGGAGATATTTGTAATTTGATCCAGTAGATGCTTACTTTTAAGTTTATTACATCAGATCCAGAATGACTTTTAATCTAGGGTAAATTTCACTCCACTGCTGAGACAATGCACACCTAAGGACTCTTCTTAGACTATGTGGAGAAGTTTTCACTCTAGCAGGTAGTCATATGAACTATTCCTGGACAGCCTACTTATTTGTGGTTGTTCTCCCTCCAGTCTCAGTAGTTTCTTCACATGCATGTGCGTATCAGTATTCAACCAAACACTTCAGGGGACTCATCATTATTAAACTTTTAATTTTTAAAAGCTTTTATACAAGTAAAATCTCATATTTATCAGAAAAAAATAAACTTGCTTTGTTTTTTTAGTTCCTCATAATTCTGTTTGCTCCAATTAAGGTATTTTGTTATAATTCCATGCAACTCTCCTGTACATCAAGCACCTGATATGCTTATCATCACTCTCAAGTTTCATTTGCTTATATTTTTCAAAATTCAATATAATAGCTTATTTTTCTCATGGAAAAATGTTTTAATTCTAGAGAGATCTTGAGCTACTTTATAATTAACCTCTATACTATTTTAGAAGATTATATAGTGCAATATGAGATTATATTGTCTATCAAATTGCATTGGCCTATCAAATTACATTATTCTTCCTTGTTAAGTCTATGATTACAGGTGCAGTACTCTTTGAGGTTTAATTTTTTATAATCAAAGTTCCCCATGGAAAGCAGCAACAGTTTTGAAATAATATTTAATATTATTACATAGGATATAACTGCCATAACTTTCAAGGGACAGAAGAATATTTTTAAAAAGAGTATTATCAGAAAGAAAACATTAGGGTCTTTCTTAAAAAGTTTTGCAAACTCAATAATTTTTTTCTGCAGCTAAATATTTTGTGGCACTTTAAAGTAACAGGATATTAAAAGATTTTCTTGTGATGTTTTTTCTTTCTATCAAGCAGTTCTTTCTATACCATTATGAGTTACCCAGGAAAGCAGATGCTTAGTTTTCCTCCTCTACACTGAGGAAAGCCATTCAGCTATGAGAAATAACTTTGTCCCACTTTGTATTTTTTTCTGTAACAATTAATATGTTGTCATATATGTAATTGTAGTAAAAAGAGGTACTGTCATATATTTTTTACACAAAAATTTGTGGAATTATTTTAGTTTTCAATTTGAGTTGAATCAAGTGTGAGTTACTGGGATTCTATAATGTTTTCTGATTGCTATTTTAAACATCTCTCTGTGTTCCATGCATCTTCTTTGGTGAAACAGGCATCACCCATTTTGTATCATGCATCCCAGCACACTACCTCAACCTCTCTCCAGGAGTGTCATTTACAAGAATTATATAAATTAGACATAATAAAACAAGGATTATTTTTTACAGGAGTCATAACTGAGGAAACAGCTATGCTTCGATGGCAGGAATGGGACAAAATTAAGAGTATTTTAATGGAAAATTATAATATAGTTTTAAAGCTACAGATAATATCTGATGACAATAAAAGAGCAAGGAAAGGTGCTCATAAAATAAACTATATGAGACTAAAATAATTTTTTAAATATACTAAAGAAAGAACTTTGATTGCTAAGCATTAATGCTAACTATATTTTAAACACAGCAAAAATGATTATAATGAAAATTTCAGAAGAGGATATTAATTAAATTTTTATTTGTGGTTGAATTTTTAAAATTAAGAGAGTCTAATGTCTGTTCCTAATGTCTATTCCTATAAACAAAACATTGGCCATTATTGTCCATTACATTGAGCCAAAGGGCCCAAGGTATTTTAACACAGTAGTAAGAATTTGAAGGTCCATATATTTCATGACTGTGATTAAATAGTAATATTAACCTCATCTTTAATTACACACATTGTATTTTGATCTGTCTGAGCAACAGATGTAGAAACAATACATTTTTAAAATTTCTTGGGTGTTTATAATTGTCCCTCATATAGTTTTGCACATTTTTTTTTGCTAAATTTATGCCTAGTAGTTTACCTTTTTTTGTGTGTGTGTGGTATTATGAGTGGATTATCTCTTCCAATGTATCTTCTATTGGCCATTGTTTGTATATATAACTCCACTCCTCTTTCAAATTTAATCTTATATCCTGGATATTTTCCTATATTTTCTCGTGCTTTGTAGTAGTTTTCCAGATACATATTCATATGAACTGCAACTAGAAATAGATTAGCTCTTCTTTTACAATATTTTTGTCTTAGGTTAAAGCTCTTGTCTGATTTTATTTCCAATACATCCAAAGACATATTTAATAATATGGTTAATAGTGAATTAAGGAAATAATAATGAAATTAAGGAAATAATAAAATAATAATGAATTAAGGAAATAATGAATTAAGGAAATTGAGCAGTCTCAGAGAGCTATTGTCTGAAAGATAGATTTACAAGAAAGAGAAAGAGAAGAGAAAGTTGTGAGCCATCACCCATATGGACATAATCTATGGTAAAGTGATAGAGTGTAGTTGCGTATTGAAGGGATAGGATAGGTGGGTAGTGATATTATTGGGTTTGGTGGTGCAAGGTTGACAGGTGGGTAGATTGGGAAGGGTGGGTTAGAATACCCAGGATACTGGTGGGAAAAGATGCGAGAGGGACCAGGTGAACACTTGGGATTTGTGGGTATGAGGTTGAAAGTACAGAGGTGGGAATGCTCTTATGGCAATATGAGAAGGAAGTGTCACTGGTTTAGGGTGTTGGTTGGGGGGGCATTTGGGACAAGGCGTACCTGGAGCAGGCTTCTAGGAAGTGTGTGAGTGTTCATCCTGTCATAATGTGTTGTATCAGTGGGTGGAGACCCACATAATGAGCAGGAAGGAGATGGACTCCCATCTTTGGGAGGACCAATTTGTTCAGAAATAGGCAGGGGTCTCTCAAGAGCAAGGGTGGTTCCTAATAGGGGAGGACAAACCAGTGTGTCAAGACTTCTTGTTGCATATAACTATGAATCTTGTTATCCAATGAGTCAAGCCAGGGGGTTGTCGTGGGTCCCGGGGGGATGGGGAGTGAGGAACAGAATAGATCAAATGGGGTTTGTAGTGGTCAGTGGAAATGGTTTTCATTACCTTACAGTGATGGACACAGGACATGGTAAATATCAAAATTTATAAAAGTGTGCGGTCTAAAATGTAAACCATACTATAAAACATTAACAATGTTTAGTAGCTATGTTTCACTCTCTGTATATCAGTTATAACAATGCTACCATCTACATACAAAAAGGTTTTAATATGGGGTGAGGAAAGGGGGAAGAGGTTGGGTATATGAGAGTCTCTTGTGTTCTGTATGTGACTCTGCTGTGACCTAAAGTTTCTTTGAAAATAAAATGAAAAATAGTGAGACACTGGAGAGTGAGAGGGGGAAGGTGCCACAGTACAGACTGGAAACCAGATATTGCAGTGAGAAAAGGCAAAATGTCAAAAAAAATTTTTTTTAATTTTTTTTTAATTTTTAATTTTTTATTATTTTTTTCTTTTCATTTTTTGAATATATCAATCTTTTAATTTAATTTAATTTTATTTTATTTTTAAATTTTTGTCTGTATTTTTTTTCTTTATATTTTAAAAGATGCTTAGATTACGTAAATGTTACACAAAAATTACAGGGATTTCCATGTTCCCCAACTCCCACATCTCCCACAACATCCAACATAAACATCTTTCATTAGTGTGGCACATCACCTGCAGTGGATATACACATCCTGGAGCTTTGCCACTAAGCATGGACCATAGTTTATGTTGTAGACCACACTTTCTCCCACACAGTTCTTCATGTTATACGCTAATGTAAAATGGCCTATATCTGTCATTGTAATGTCACTCAGGATAATTCCCAAGTCCTGAAAAAGCACCTGTATTACAACTGCTTTTCCCTTCCCTGCCCCCAAAGTGTCTGGTGGCTACTGGCTCACCCTCACTGTTATAATTTCTTCCATTGCTTGAATCACATTATGTCTGCAACAGAATACCATTAAGTCCACTCTAGTCCATAGCTCTTCCCCCTAATCCTGATGTCCACTCCACTTCCAAGTGAAAGAGGGCTTATATCCCATGGATATGGTGGATGGGATTATCCTGCCTGCAGCTGCAAGCTCTCTCCATTCCCTGGGATGGCGGTTGTCCATCATCGTCTTCTCTCCAGGTGATTTGTGAGTCCACTGAGCTGTAGAGTAGGAGTTGCAGCTCCACCGAGATTCCAGGCACAGCTGGCACATGGGCAGGCCAGAGGCTCTAGGTTTTTTTTTTAGTTTTCATGTATTTTATCTCTTACCTTTAAACTTATCATTGTTATTTCATTTTCCTATTAATTGCATTTGGCTATTGTATTGGCTTCTCTTTAAAGCAGCTTTGTATCACAGAAAGTTTACAACTGGGGTGGGAGAGGATTGTTGGTGGGAGGGTGTCAGGGATGGGCAGGTGCATGGGAAGAAGTTCACCTCAACATACATACAAGGTATATAAAATTGTTCCAATATTCACGGGGCATGGTCACAGTGGGTGGAGAATCACTCAATAAATGAAAGAATACTGAATTCCCATCTTGGAGAGCTCTGCCACATTCTCTGAGGGAACAGCAACAGTCCCCCAAGTGCAGGGGCAGAGTGTCTGGCAAAGGAAGATGATCTGCTGATGGGCCCTTGTTATTGATGACTAGCCTTATGAGTCTTTGCTCTTGAAATTGAAACTTAGCCTATTGCTATGTGGTGCCTAAGGGCTGCCTCCTGAGAGCCTCCTTGTTGCTCAAATGTGACCTCTCTCTAAGCCAAACTCAGCATATGAATGCATTACCTTCCTCCCAGCATGGGACATGACTCCTGGGGATGAGCTTTCCTGGCACTGAGGGATTACTACCAAGTGCCAACTGGCAATATGACTGGAAAAAGACCTCAAATAAAAGGGGGAAATGAGTTCACATGGCTAAGAGACTTCAAAGTGAGTCAGGAGGTCATCTTAGAGATAATGCTTATGCACATCTCAGTAGGACCCCATAGGTTTCCAAAGTGGATATCACCCTAAATAGAGGGGTTCCTGAGGACTCTGGAGACACCCAGGTCTTATGTCAGGGCAGATAGCTCTGGAATTTGGTGCCTTATTAGTGGGCACTACTTTGGAATCTGTGCTCCTGAGACTGACAGAGTTGGACTCAAATATGTCTTCCCTGCACATGGTTCATCTGTCCCTTCTATTCAAACCTATACGTGGTGCTGGAGTTTGTAGGTGTATATACAGAGACTGGAGTCTTTGGGCTATCCATGTGACAGCTGGGCCCGGAATCTCAGTGGAGCTGCAACTCCTACTCTACAGCTCAATGGGCTTATCCAGGACACCTGGCAGGGAGATGATGATGGACAACAGCCATCCCAGGGAATGGAGAGAGTCTGCAGCTGCCGGCAGGATAATCCCACCCATCTTCATGGGATATAAGCCCCCTCTCAATTTGAGGTGGAGTGGACATCACCATCCCAGACTCCTCAGGATTGGGGGAAGAGCTATGGACTAGAGTGGACTTACTGGTATTCTGTTATGGACATATTGTGATTCAAGCAATGGGAAAAATTACAACATTAATGTGGAGCCAGTGGCCACTGGATGCTCTGGGAGCAGGGAGAGGGAAAAACAGTTGTAATACAGGGGCTTTTTTGGGAATTGGGAATTATCCTGGGTGACATTGCAATGACAGATATAGGCCATTTTATATCATCATATAACATGCAGAACTGTGTGGAAGAGAGTGTGGTCTACAATGTGAAATATGGTCCATGGTTAGTGGCAAAGCCCCAGGATGTGTATATCCATTGCAGGTGATGTGCCACACTAATGAAGGATGTTTATGTGGGAGGTTGTGGGAGGTGAGGGAGGTGGGGCATATGGGAATCCCTATACTTTTTGTGTAATATTTATGTAATCCAAGTATCTTTTTAAAAAATTTTAAAAAATTATTAAAATGAAAAAAAATAGCTGCCTTCATGTCTTATTTTTAAATATTGTGGAAATGACTTTGAAATATCTGATAAATTAAGGTGCTGATTTATGAGTCATATTAATTAAATATCAATTAATTCCTTTTTATTTGAATACTATTTTTGTCAGTTAGAATTGAGTGTCAAATTTTGTCACCTGTCCTTTTTTCCATATATGGAAATAATTATATCAATTATTTTAATTACTTATGCCATTTATTAGATTAATTATATTCATGGATTTCCTGTTTGTGAATCATTACT
The DNA here is from genome assembly GCA_029593785.1 of Cabassous unicinctus. Classification (NCBI taxonomy): domain Eukaryota; kingdom Metazoa; phylum Chordata; class Mammalia; order Cingulata; family Chlamyphoridae; genus Cabassous; species Cabassous unicinctus. Next base: position 14,199 of record JAQZBX010024174.1, read on the forward strand.
GCAATGAACCCCACCATTGATGAGAATGCAATGTGTGGTAGACATTTGTAAAATGGCTATCATAATTTCCCTTCCACTGTGACTCTAGGGTTGGCCAGGTAACTTACTTTGACCAGTAGCAGTTTTGAGAAGTAAAATATGACCTCCAAGCACAGGCCTCAAGAAGCTCAACTGCTTTTGCCCTGTCTTGGAACACTACTCTGAACCTGTCACATAAAGAAGTTCCAGCTTAGCTGGCCCCTGGACCCAAGCAGCCAACAGCCAGCACCAACTACTGGTCATATGAGTGAGACGATCTTAACTCGAGCAGAGCCACTAAATGTCTTTCACTGCATGAGGGAAACACAGCAAGATCAGCAGAACTGTCCAATAAGTACAGTCAAAAATGCTGACTCACAGAATTGGTAACAAATAAAATGATTGTTGTTTGAAGCTACTAAATTTTGGAGTGATTTGTTTCACAGCAATAGATAACATACATATTGGAAAAATAGAACTCAGTGGTAAAAATGATAAGAAAAATGTTTTAAAAAAATGAATTTAACAATACTTATAACCAACAAATCAAGAACATTTTTTTTCTTTTAATCAAAATTATCAAGTTATAAATTCTTGGGTTATAAAGGACATGTCTATATTGAAAGAACTCATTACCTTAACATATTATGACCAAATAATTTGTAGGAATAATGTATATCAAACATTTAGTAACTATACACACACACACAGCATTTTGGAAGAAAAAAGTTGTTAACTTCAATATTACCTTTTGTAATGGGACGTTTAAAAACAAAATAGAACACAGTCTAAGGGATTTTTAGTGGATAATATGGGATCAGAGCAATTATTTAGCACTCATGTTGTCTTCCATTTGTGAAGGCAGAAGTTATATGATTAGGTATATAAAGACTAAGAAAAGTTTTTTATCTCAGAGCTCATCCTGAAAACTTTACTTGAAGACTTATTTTATTTAGCTGCTTGGTGAATTACATTAACAATTCAAGATGAAGAAATCATGCTATAAAACATGCCCTGATTTTCTTTTATCTAGATTGAACCTGGAATCCATGACTGATAAAGAATATTTGTAGTCAGGTGTATGCAGCACAATAGACATAGATGTGAAGGCCTGTATACCACCACAGTTCTCCTTTGCTTACACAGAGTCTGTCTCTGCCTAATTTACAATCTGTATGAAATTTATTGTTACATTTCTTCACTAATTAATATGGGTGATGTTGTTCTATCCCATCACTTGGTTATTACTAAATATGACATATTTTTAACCTATGTCAATGCTCATATTAAATAAATTTATTTTAAAAATTTTATCCTGTTTCATATATATTGCACACAGTAATGGTAATTTCAATTGCCAAAAAAGTTACATAATGAAAGTGTGAGGTTTTAAAACACTTATTTAATTATCTAAATTACTAAATGCTTTTATAAATGGCAAAGATTAATGAAACCACCAGGATTTTCCAGGGATGTTTCAAATGCTTCTCTTCTTCACTGCGCAGGGCAATTCAGCTTTGCCCTGGCTCCTACCTAAGAATTAACATGCATTCTCCCATCATCATAGGATCCAGCATAAAAAATGACTCTTCAATTAAAAAAAAATTCCGTTTATAATAATATATTATTACTTGAGATTGAATGATGTTAATTTTACATACTTCTTAATAATATCCCAAGATTAAGTTAGTAATCATTCCTAGCCATAATTTCAGATATTTACAGACATACTGGCACCTGGGAGAGGTGGAGAGAAACCATGATAACAAAGTTAATAAGCAGTGGCAAATAGTTGCCAGTGGTGCCAAATGTTAATCCGTTTTATAATGCAGTGGGCAGGGAATGTTAAGTGTAAAAAAATCTAAATAATCTTTTCTCACTTTAAGATCATATTCCATATTCCTCATCATATAACACCTTCCCAGCTAGGGTTTATTTAAGTTCAACTTCTCCCTGGTGGTTAACAATTGCTTTTAAAGTTCCTGCTGGAAACTTCAGGTAAGAAATTTGAAACTCTGCATAAACAGTATATAATGTACAATTGGATTAAATGTATATTTTCTTCTAAAAGAAATATTAATCATTACAAAGTTGTGGGCTAACTTTTGGTTCTTTAATTGTTTCCCCTCAAAAAACTTTTCAGTTCTATTTTGAAATATTTTGAGCTTTTTCCACATTTTGCCCTTCAGAATAAATTTATAATAGTAGAGGGAACATTTTATAAAGGAGTATGCTGAGAGCTTTCTCTAAATGTGATCTCATTGGCATCTTTCAAGATACATCTCTTTTTCATAATTGCAACAAGTGGAGAGTTCATTTGCTCCTCCATTAAGCTACATATGGAGTAACAGATAAGAAGGTGTAAGTATGATGTATGCTGAAGGGCAAGCACAAGTCTCAGAAATGGCCACTCTCAACTTTAAGACTGCATGTGCATTAAGATGCAAGATACGTGTTTTCCATATTTATATATTTTAAATTCTATGTATTTAACTTATATCAAAGAAGCTAAAATGTATTTATTAAAAAAAGAAAGGAAACTTTCTTAAAGTTTCTCTAAAGAAAATCCTTTTATTTTGTTATAAAGCCAATAGCCACTTTTGGTAACATAAATTCCATGCTTGCTCTCTTTCTGTGTAATATTTTTTAAATATGCACATATTTTATTATCATCATTTACAATAAAATATTTGCATATGCTACTCAAATGTGTAAAATTTTTCTCTGAACCCACCTATTTTAGAAATACATTAATCATATATTTAACTATTGTCTCTTTCAAAATTTTCTTGAAAGAGTAGGTTAGCTTTTCAGTGATTTTAAGATCAGAATAATTAAAATCACAAGTTCAGACCTTCATTTATGGCAAACTATTTTTTACAACTTCTTAAAAACTATATGGCCAATAGAATTTCTTCATTTTGGTTTTCCATTAAAATCAAGAACATAAACCAATCTAAAATTTAACCTTCATAATTTGATCTAGAAGGTGGAATTTCTTAATGGTGGTCATATTTCTGAGATGTTTTAAAAAGTCAGAGTTCATTTATTGTTTTATGATGTACCACTGGCTGCCTCTGTGTATTCTGCCTCTTTTCCTGAGTGCTCTCCAGACTCATCATTCAAATCCGGATGTCCCATATTCTGAGATGAGCATCAAATACCACATCTCTCATGAAGACTTTCTTACACTTTCTGCACCACCTCTCTTCCTCTCAAAAAGCTGGAAGCAATCTTTAATCTCTAGAACTCTGAAAACATTTTACTTGTGTCATTTAATCTGAGAAAGGATTAAAAGAAAACAATAATAGATTTTAATCATCTGGATTCTATAATTGTCACTTAGTTGCTTAATAAATATTATTCTATTTATTTAGTTTTTAAAATATATATTTATCTTGTATTTTAATATATTATTATATAATAATGTATGGTATTTATTTCATAGTTATTCATTTCTTATAAAACAAATATTATATTATTTATTTTGTTGCATTACTGTATACTCACAAAAACTTCTTAAATTCGTTGTAGTTTTCATTTTACACATGAAGAAACTGAGTCTCATAAATGTCAAGGTGCATAAGATTAAGCTAGAATTCTTTGGTCTACATAGTTTTGAAATCTAAATTCTTTAAATGATGCTAACTCTAAAAAACTATTCTGAGTTTTGTTACTCTTATGTATATACTTTTATTTTCTTGCATTGGTAGACTGTAAACTGGATATGAGAACTATCTCTCTGACTCATCTTTCACCTAGCAGGGCATGCTGTGAATCGTACACACCAAAAAGTAGTAACTGAGTGAAATATTGTATTTTAATTATCTGAAACTGGATCTGATCCCCTACTCATAAATAAAAAAATAAAATGGTAAAAGTGAATTGCAGCCAGTTTTCCATCAAGACAGCCTGACAATCACTACAGATCAGGCTGACACTAGTCAACAATTTTACACACACCTTAAAATTCTACTGCAGAGGGCATTGAACTGTATGATCTAGTCTGCTAAATTCTGAGCAGTACTTTGTAGAAGTTAGTAACTGTTTTAAGGAAATAGTCAATATTTAACCACAAATTATCTTTGGTGATTGGAGAACTCAGAGGAGACAATGTTAAGACATTATCCAAGAATAAAGAATTTCTAACTTCAGTAGAATTATTATAATAAAAAGAGTCATTTCTGCTTATTCACAGACCCATATGCATATACATGCACAGTTTTCATAGAGATAATTTTACATGGATGATTTGATACTACATTATCCAATGTGTGTGACACAAATTCATATTTTACATTTTGTGTCAGCATGTTTCAGTGAATCTGTTGTTCCTATAGAAGCCTTATAGTTGATAAGCATACATGATACATCTTAATGGGACAATCTATTTTAGTCGTCAATACAATGGGCTCCGGAAGCCAGAGAGCCTTTAAGTGCCACTTATCAGTCCCTTTCCTTATTTTCTATATGAATGTGGCAGGTCACTCAACCTCTCTAAACAGTGGTCCCTTTTTCTTTGATGATCTTTTTTACTGAGAAATAAATGAGATTAATACATGTGAAACACCTTGAACAATGTCAGAGGGCTTCATATATATTAGCAATTATTAAAGGCAAAGTCTAGATTTAAAGTAGTTATTATTTACAGAGGCTAGTTAGCTTTTAAGCAGTGATTTAAGCAGAAGAATCTAAATTAGCAATTCTTTTCAAATACTCTTTTTACACCAGTAATTACTCATAATCTCTCGCACATATTACTTGTAGATATTTTATTCATTTACTTGTAATTTTTTTCTCAGTGATCCATTAACATAAATATCTATCTAAACATATGATTAAAGTAATAAGTATTATTCTTACTATATTTGTACTTCACATTTTATAAAGATTATCTTTGTACTAACCTTACCTATTTTAATAATTATTAACTATTATAATAATGTTCAAATATTAATAGTAGCAATATATAAAATGTACTAAATATGGAAAAACCCATAGCATTAGCATCACTATATTCTGAGTTCTGGTCCTCGCTGAGATTTTAGGACCAAGGCTTAGATGTACAGTTGAGATGTTCATTTGCTTCAGTCAATTCAGTAATACTAATTTAAAAGTTGGGGCCCTAGGTACTGAGAAATATGAGAATCAAAGAAAGGTCTGAGAGATTCAGTTCAAAAGAAGGATCAAGAGCAAGAATGACAATCAAAGGTAAAGTAACAGGTTGAGAGATCAGAAACATTTTACCCTTAAATCTGTAATTACCATAAAATATGGAATCATTATGATTAATACCATTTGGTAAAGAAAAGATCTTAAGGGTATTAACTGATTTAAATCAAAACTGAGAAATACTTTTGTCTCTCCTTTTTTCTTTGGAAAAGCAGAGGATTTCATTTGTTTCACATCTCATCAAATCTTTACCTCAAGCTGCATCATGTTAAACAAGAAGATTCTGCTACTGTCTCTTCAGATATGTCTCCTAGGAACCACTCTTGGTGGGAATGTTCTGATTTGGCCAATGGAAGGTAGTCATTGGCTAAATGTTAAGATAATTATAGATGAGCTAATCAAAAAAGAGCATAATGTTACTGTCTTAGTTGCCTCTGGTGCACTCTTCATCACTCCATCCCATAACTCATCTTTGACATTTGAAATATATAAGGTGCCCTTTGGCAAAGAAAGAATAGAAGGAGTGATCAAGAGCTTTGTTTTGACATGGCTAGAAAATAGGCCATCTCCTTCAACCATTTGGAGATTCTATCAGGAAATGGCCAAAGTCATCCAAGACTTCCACATGGTGTCCAGAGAAATCTGTGATGGTGTTCTTCAAAACCAAAAGTTGATGGAAAAGATGAAGAAAAGCAAGTTTGAAGTCTTGGTATCAGATCCAGTTTTTCCTTGTGGCGATATAGTAGCTTTAAAACTGGGAATTCCATTTATTTACTCCCTGAGGTTTTCTCCAGCCTCAACAGTGGAAAAGCATTGTGGAAAGGTCCCATACCCTCCTTCCTACGTTCCTGCTATATTATCAGAACTCACCGACCAGATGTCTTTCACTGACAGAGTAAGAAATTTCATCTCCTACCATCTACAGGACTACATGTTTAATACACTTTGGAAATCATGGGATTCTTACTACAGTAAAGCTTTGGGTATGTAACAATTTTTGTTTTATTATTTGAATTTTTACAGAGACTTTGTGCCACCCCTTCTTTATTTCTCTATGCCTATTTCTTTTCAAACCTACATATTGATGGACTCTCTAGTACTATCACTTGATAGTGGAAAAGAAGATAAACGACAATATACTTCAAAACTTTAGTGTGCTGTTTCCCAATTTTCTGGAATTGAAAATTCCAGCTAATTTCTTTTATATCTTATATAGATATAATAAAACATACCTTAGTTAAAAAATATGACAGGTTCTCACTTACATATTATAATGAAAAGAGAAATTGCCTGGAAACTGAAGTAGTATGTGGAGAAATCCAGAAAAGATTAAGTTTTCTAAAGGCCATTCTTAATGTAGACACTTATGTGTGTGTAGGTTTAAAAATATACACATAAATAGGTAAACTCTGATCATTGATCAAAAGAACAATGCAAATAAAAACATTATCCATTTACACATCAAAATTTTATCATGTGTATTTATAAGATGTGGATTTAAGAGAAAACACAACATCATTGGTCAGGATGATTATTCATTTTAAGCTTGTTTGAATGATTTAAGTGTGATATGCTATTTATATCATGGGTAAATATATAATTAATAGTTATTAGCATCAAAATCTATATTGATCATGCTGATATGTTTATGCACATATTAGACCAAATTTCAAATAGGTTTTGTCCATTTCACATGTTTTTGAGTTTTATTATTGACTCTTCATTAATAATCCAGTTTCTTCTATTTACTAGGCACTCTCTTAGATAAAGAAGTAACAATAAGACAGATAAAATCCCTGGCTCCAAGGATTTCACAGTCAAGCAGAGAAGTCAGACATGAAAGGGAATATTTACAATGTGAATGAGTGAGATAATGGAAATGTGAATAAAGTTTAGAGATATTATAGATCAAATAATCATCATGTGACAGGAGGAAAGTGGTATTCTAAAAAGGTGTGTTAAGGTTATACACAAATTTTTAAACAGTGAATTTAAGATTTCCTGCAAACCAAGTGTAGAGAAGAAAACTGTATAACCAAACTTATGAAGAATCAAAATAGCACATGCACGTTAGGTATTTCTGAAGGTCAAAGTGTAATTTGAGGAGGCAAGGAGACAAGGCTAGAGATGTAGGGGTTGCAAGAATGAATTAATCCAATAAATATTTGTCAAAGCATCTTGTAAGTCGTGTGGAACACTCTGGATTTTATCTAATACGCAATTGGGAGCCATTCAAAGGATGTATTCTGACTTAATTTGAATTTATATAGGATACCCTGGACATATATGGGGTTAGAGTGGCCGAAGGTCAGACTGTAGACCACTGAGTCACTTCAGAAAAGACATGGTAAGAGCAAGTACTACGGAAATAACTTATGAATGAAGAAAAATAATACAGTTTGAGAAGATATTTATGAGATTACATAGTAACTCAATTAAGTTGTTGATGCACAATTTCTGATTATTAGAATGTGACCATGAAGAAGTTACTGTCTCTTTGCACCTACATTCCATTTTTTACATATTTCAGAGGGCAGTTGAAAGGACCAAATTAGCTAATATATGAAAGGATTTTAGAATTTTAGAATAGTGGCTGGATATAGTAATCATTCAAAAAGTATTAGATGTTTATCAGGTGGAATTAATGGCTGAATGTTGAATAACAGTAAGACTGGTGAGGAAGAGATATGGATGGCTTTAAAATTTCTGGCTGCAGTAAGCAAATAAATACATATTCAAATGAGATTGTGAATATGAGAGAGAACATTTTTGGGTGTGGGAATAATGCATCCAGTTTTGGACATGTGTATGAGATGTTTAATACAATAAGAAATTAGAAATGTGGGTTGAGATCTCAGAGGAAGTATCACAAGAAATTTAGTGTTGTCCACACAGAGATGGTATAACTAATTTTGCTTCTTTGTCGGTAATCTCATTTCTAAGTTTCTTGCTTTGCTTGTATGTGCAGGTTATTTGTTATTCTTCTGTTTTTTTACAAAAAGAGAAAATTTGAGGATCCTCTGCAGTGATCCTCTGTAGTTATAGCTATTGATATACTGGCTTCTTTGTTATAAAACTCTGTTCTAAAAAAATTGTAAAATACCATCTATATCTATAAAAATAGATATGCATAGCTTAGCATATGAGACTGTGGGTTACTAAAAGTGGGTAAGTACAGGCATATCTCGTTTTATTGTGCTTCACTTTATTGAACTTCACAGATATTGTGTTTTTTACAAATTGAAGGTTTGTGGCAAATCCTGAGCCTAGTAAGTCTACTGGCACCATACCTTTTTTTGCATCAGCATGTGCCCACTTTGTGTCTCTGTGTGTGTCACATTTTGGTAATTTTTGCAATATTTCAAACTTTTCCATTATTAGTTATATCTGTTATGGTGATCTGTAATTAGTGATATTTGATGTTACTATTGTAATTGTTTTAGGACACCATGAACCATGCGCATATAATATGGTGAACATAATGGATAAATGTGTGTGTTTTGACTCTTCCATCAACCAACTGTTCCTCATCTCTCTCCTCTCCTTGGGTCTCCTTATTTCCTGAGACACAACAATATCAAAATTAGTCCAGTTAATAACCATAAAATGACCTTTAAGTTTTCAAGTGGAAGGAAGAGTTCCACGTCTCTCACTTTAAATCAAAAGCTAGAAATGATTAAGCTTGGTGAGGAAAGCATGTCAAAAACCAAGATTGTCCAAAACCTAGGCCTCTTGCAAAAGTTAGCCAAGTTGTGAATGCAAATGAAAAGTTCAGTGAACACAGGAATGATAAAAAAGTGAAACAGCCTTATTACTGATACGGAGAAAGTTTTAGTGGTCTGGATAGAAGATCAAACCAGCCACAACATTCCCTTAAGTCAAAGCCTAATTCCCAGCAAAGCCCTAACTCTCTTCAATTCTATGAAGGCTGAGAGAGTTGAAAAAGCTGTAGAAGAAAAGTTTGAAGCTAGCAGAGGTTGATTCATGAAGTTTATCTCCATAACATCAAAGTGCAAGGTGAAGCAGCAAGTGCTGATGTAGAAGCTGTAGCAAGTTAGCCAGAGGATCTAGCTAAGATAAATGATGAGGGTGGCTACGCTACACAACAGATTTATAATGTAGATGAAACAGCCTTCCATTGAAAGAAGATGCCATCTAGGACTTCACTAGCTAGAAAGGAGAACTAAATGCTTGGCTTCAAAGAGGCTGACTCTCTTATTAAGGGCTAATGCAGCTGGTGACTTTAAGCTGAAGCCAATGCTCATTTACCTTTCCAAAAGTACATTTCATAAGATTATAACTGTCATAGATAGTGATTCCTCTGATGGATCTAGGCAAAGCAAACTGAAAACCTTCTGGAAAGTATTTACCATTCTAGATGCCATTAAGGACATCTATGATTCATGGGAGGAGGTCAAAATATCAACATTAACAGGAGTTTGGAAGAAATCTATTCCAACTCTCATGGATGACTTTGAGGGGTTCAAGACTTCAGGGGAGGAAGTAACTGCAGATAAGGTGGAAATAGCTGGAGAACTAGAATTAGAAGTGGAGCCTGAAAATGTGGCTGAATTGCTGCAATCTCATGGTTAAGCTTGAATGGATGAGTAATTGCTTCTTATGGATGAGCAAAGAAAGTGGCTTCTTGAGATGGAGTCTATTCTTGGTGAAGATGCTCTAAACAATGTTGAAATGACCACAAAGACTTAAAATAGTATATCAGCTTAGTTGATAAAGAAGGGGCAGGGTTTGAGGGGATTGACTGCAATTTTGAAAGATTGATCACAATGTAATTCTATTGCAGGTAAAATGCTATAAAACAGCATTGCACACTACAGAGAAATCTTTTGTGAAAGTAAAAGTCAATTGATGTGGCAAATTTCATTCTTGTCTTATTTTAAGAAATTGTCATGGTCACCCTAACCTTTAGAAATCACCACTCTAATCAGTCAGCAGCCATCAATATCCATGCAAGACCTGTTACCAGAAAAAAATTTGTGACTCACTGAAGACTCAGATGATAGAATTTTTTAGCACTGAAGTATTTTTTAATTAAGACATATACATTGAGTTTTAAGACATAATGCTATTGCACACTTGCTAGACTATGGTATAATGTAAATATAACTTTTATATGCAGTGGGAAACAAAAAAAATCATATAACTTGCTTTATTGTGATATTCCTTTTATTGTGGTGGTCTGGAACCAAACCCACAATATCTTGGAGGAATGCCTGCATAACCTAAATCAGATGAGCCAATTTTAATTAATACTGAAAATCAGCAAAAGTCATCATCTCTGCCAGGTTTCTTATCTAGTTGTTCCAAAGGTCAAAAACAGATGTTTATCTCGTGGGACATAAGATGTATCTGTTGCTCTGTCATCCAGGGAGAACATAGCTATGAGGATTACAGCTAAGTCTGAAGATTTTCTTGGAAGACATAAGTGAACAGGCAACATTATAAGGCCAAAAATAGATCTTAATAAAAATGAAGGTAGAGGAGGAACAAATGGCAATTTTATGAGGCAATGAAGCTGTAAAGATCTGAAAAAATTATTTTCATCTCTTTGGGCATGTACTTAACTATAAGTGCCATCTGAATATTTGTAGCATCTCAGTTAATGTAGTAGCAGAATGTACATAAGTGGTCCTTCGTCACAAGGTATGTTTACATTTTTGTCCCATCACTTATGCTTTTACCAAGTATTCTTCCTCCTCAACCTTGGAATAATAATTTTCATGATTACAATGCCCCTTTAATGACTACAATGCTCCTATATTGGTGAGGTCACCCCCCACTTATCCTCTCTCATGTTTGTAGCCTCAGAATCACGTGTTCCATTGTCTTTTGCTTGTAAGTTAATGCTGGTGATAAAAGCACACTATTCTCCCAGTATTAAGATACGATACTAATCTTTCCTAACAATCTGTTCATGGGAAATTAATGAGGATTTCTAAAGTTGTTCTTACCTTCTCATTGTGACAATATCATGTTTCTTATCAAATTATACTCTGCTGCCCCAGAATGACTATTTAAGTTTGTCTTTCCTAAAACATGATGTTCTTATTGATGTCCCAGGACAAGAACACTCATATTCAAAAGACCAGGTAAGAAGTAAATGTACTGACATGACAGAGCAATTCATTCTTTGTAGGATCCTTTCTGGATTTAGAATGGTACATGAGAATGATAAATGGAACTGACTTATAAAAATAACTTTTTTACAATTTGTAATTTAAATTTATCTTCTACAAATTTTGCTTAAATATTCTAACAAAAGTCATTGTGACAAATCTATATAACCATCCCCCTCAGGTTTCAAATTGTTACACCTGAGTAAATAGATAGGACAACTGTCTGTAAGATTACTTTTCTTCAATGGAATACAAAAAGTACCTCAGTGTGTATCCTTAATCTCTGCTAATTGCTAGGTATTGGATACATATTGTTGATATTACTTGTTTTATTTCAGGTCATGCGTATTTGGTTCAAAATCATGGATATCATACTAGTAATAGCAGTTAACTTTAATTGATTTTTTCCTGTGCACTAGGCACTGTGGTAAGTGCTTCATATATTATCTCTAAAACCTTGAAATGAATTTATGAAGAAAAATCTATTGTCACCATTTTAAAGATAAGCTTATTAAAGCTTGAAAAGATTGAGCTATATATATTTTTAAAAAACTCATAGCTACTAGTGTAAGATACTAGTTTTCAAACTGAAGTCCTTCTGATGCCAAAGCTTCTATATCATATTCCTTAGTTCTAGAACATTTTTTCTCTCCTTTTAAAATTTCAGGTGGAAATCCATCATTTATTGAAGATATTTTAGGTTTAACATCCTTGGGTACGCTTTTTCTTCCTTTCAATATATAAAGCTTTTGCAATCTGCTTTTCTATTTCTTACCTATTTTTAAATTTCCTGAGTGGAGTTTAATTGGGTCATGCTATCACCAAGTAACTTGCTATGCCCTAAGGCATAGGTCACCATGTGACTCTGTTGTCTTGAGCTAGTTGCCTGGGAATTTCTTTCAAGCCCTAACATCGGAGCTCTCCATAAGCAGCTTCTAATGAAAGTAAGAAAATGGTTTCTTCAGATTTCGAAATGTTTGTTTAAAACTGAAGCAGGTAAATTTAATTTTTATTTTCATAATAACAACAGAAAAGTTGCTATAATTATGGACACATTTAAAGAAAGGATCTGACAACATTTTAACACCAATAAAAATATTTACACTCCATAAACATTTCATATTATTATCAACAAAGAGTCTTACCCTTTGGCCACTTTAAAAACGAAAAGTAGGATGAATAATCTCTAAGAATTTGTGCTATCTAGAATAAGAATAGACTATGTTGCAATATATTAAATAGGCAAAACAACAGATCTTCAGAAAAAATGACCAAAATATTTACTTCCTTGCATCAACGAGGCACTCACTGAGCACTGGTAATTAAGTTAAAGGAAAGTGCTAAAACTGAAGTACATTTGAGAGTGTATGTCTCCACTGTATTTCATTTCTGATAATCGTTTTAAATGAGAAAAAAAAATTATTCAAGTCTTTTCCCTTGGAGAATAATAAATTTTGGTTTGGATCTTTATTTTCCTTTCTAGTTTTGCCTTTGCTTCCCTCTCTTTCTTTCTCCTTTCCTTCCTCCCTTCCTCTACTTTTTAAATTTAAATTAATCTCAAATTGGTTAGAATCTCTCAAATGATACTCTGAAAGCATTTCTTTTTCCACAGTAACCCACATGCCAGTTGACAGTCACAGCCACGACACGGATGGGATGCAATAGAGAGGGGCTTGACTATGGGATGCACAGACTTCCCAGAGACAGCTGTCAATCTTTCTTTCTTTCTCCCACTCAGGAAAGGGTTTTAGAATGAAAGGGAATGGAGGTTATAATTTTTAGAGTATAATCTTGAACTTTATATGTGCATATTTCTTAGTATGAGTCATTTGTGAAGTTTAGTACTCGATACATTGTAACAGATTATTTGGCACACGACTCAAGACTGAGCATGGCTGACTCCGTCGGGGAACTCAGTGTTTGCCTTGGTACTCCAGTCTGCCATTGACTGAGAGGGCACAAGCAGTGATGGAGGTGGTGAGAGCTTATTAATTTGAACATTTTAAAATAAGATTCTCTCCCTACTGTATCGTATTTCACTAACATTTACTGAGCAAAGATGCTATTCTGAATAATTTTTGTGTATTTTTTTCATTTAGTCCTCACAGCTACTCTAGGAAATAAGTCCTATCATTTTCCTCATTTTGCATATGAGGAAACTGAGTAGCTTGCCTGTGGTTACCATAAAGAAAGTGGTCGATACCACCTGAAGATACTCAGCAAAATAAAGGAAAGACAGAAATATATCTCAGTTTAAGCTTTTGAAACAATTGATTATATATGAATCAAGAAACTCAATTTAAACTGAAACATTGATGTGAGGATGAAATTTAATGTGACTAAACAGTTGATCACTTAGTATGAAATTTAGTTTCCAGGCTTTTGTGGCCTCTGGGGTAACCTCCAAACTTGGGAAACAGTGAAAACAGAATCAGTACAGTTATATCCTAGAAACTTAGTGCAATGCTCAGAGAGAGCCCAGAAAGAGGAAGCCTTCAAGCCAGGGAACAGCTAGGCAGGGGTGGTGGGGATGTAAAGGAGGACTTCTGTACAAAAACATTGTTTTAAGGAGTCACAATTCAAACTATTAGCATTATACACATTTGGAGAAGATTTAACTGATTTGATTTTCTGCAGATGAATTAAACATTCTCCATCAGGTGTTACACATAACGAGTATTATACACAAACACAGATTAAAGTTTTCTGAGAACTTAGTCTATGTTGCATTACCCATTAGAGTGCTCCCTTTCAAAGTAAACAAAGATTGGAATGAAAATGAGAACTTGAATCAAATTACCAGGACAATAGTCTAACAGGTGTACATTTTATATGACTGAATTATTTTTAACTCAATATGCTCATATATTGATGCATCATAGGCATGCTTTTTAAAATTTTGTTATTTTCTCGTTCTTTAGTTATATTTAAAATGTTCATATTATCAAAAATCCATAGTTGTGAAATGAATTTTCTTTCTAATTTTTACTCATAAAATGTTTCTCAACTTCTGGAGTCAGAAAGAAAATATATAAGAAAGAACATTGGACTGGGGACCAGGTATTCATTTATTCATCCAATCTGCCATCTATCAGCCATGTATTTGACTCTGCAGAAGTTGTTTAAATCTTTCTTGACCTACATTTTTGGACATGCTGAAACCAGGCTCCCTCCAGAATGGCAGTCCCATTATGCTGTATAATCAAATCTTTTCTAGAATAGCTATTAGTAAGCTCTTGAAGTAAAGAAATATGTGATAATTTCAAGTTAATGAACTTTACTTTTGTTTTGACATTAGGCAGAGTAGTCATTATTTTTCTGTTTATGGAAATTTAAATCTAAGGTTATATCTATGTATGTCCCCAAATATATATACATATTCATTTTTAAATAATTTTTGAATTTGCGATTATGAGACATTTCAGACATACAGGAAGCTAGAGAATAAATATAACAGAAACCTATTTGCCACCAATGACATTAAATACTTTTTAACATCCAAATATAATTTGAAAACAAAATATGTTATTAATCTGTTTTATTATTTCTGATTGTTTTTTCACTAAATCAGATAATTGTTATCATCCTGCAGACAATCAACAGTAGCAAATTATCACCTTGAAATCTTCAATTTTTTTCAGGGTAAATTAGAGATGCTGATAGGTATTTCAGTTTCTGGTATTTATTTTGATAAGCTTTTAAGTGCTATCATAACTTCTGCTAGTAAGTAATCTCTAATTAATTGTTATGTTCTGCTTACATAGATCTCAATAATTGGAGAAATCTAAATATTTTATAGATAGGCATTTGGTTATGCCTGGCATGTCTTTGTCACTTTTTAATTGGAAGATCATAGCAGCAACAGATTTTCTCTAGAAGAAATTATGTAAAAATCCCCTATGTAGGCCTATTTTAATGGCTGTCAGGATTAGAATGTTCATAGTCTTCTCTGGCTGTTTTGTTTCCATGTCTAATTAATTTTTTTAAACAAATCAGCTTTATTGATACACCTTAATCAAGCATACAATCTATCCAAAGTGTACAATCAATGGTATTTGGCATAATCACATCATGTCTAATTAATTTTAAAAGTGTTGCCACTGTATCCAAATTGGGAGTGACACTTGAGCGGTCACAAATATAATTCTAGAAGTATCACTTCTCTTTTTCCTTTTTCCCTCTATCCATGTTCCTTCTTCTTTTGTTGTTCAAAAGCCTGAAATTCACAACTTAAGGGCAACCTAGTGTGAGGACAAAATTAATAGAGTAAACAAAAGGGGTTGATAACTTCAAATCCACCATTTAATTTCCATCCTCAGTTCCTGTTTTCTATCAGTTTAATATTTTTGTTGTCTGGTCTTTTTAATGGCAGCCTCTAATGATTTTAACTTTTAAAATAAAATCAATACATAGTCGCTCTTGTTTAGTTTGAAATTCACTGAGAATCACAACTGATATCATTAAATCAATGCCTAGCCAGCTACTGGGTAGAAAGCCCACTGATTTACTGATCAATTGTTAGGCTAATTCATTAAACTGCTACAGTTACTAAATCCTTGCTCTGAACCCAGCAATTTGCTAAGCATCTTTGCAGGCATTATTGCTAACCTACAAAATAATATAACAAATTAGCTTCATTATCTTCTTTCAGATATGAAAACTAAGTCTGAGAGGGTCTATGTAACTCCCCAGGCTCACAAAACTTGTAAATGGACAGTTTTTAAATTTAGCACTATTGAACTCCAGAGTCCATCTAACTTAACCCACTATCTGCTTCTGAATTTACAAAAAAACCTTGGTTACTTGGTCTCCAGG